>JAQSVH010161760.1:0-25341 GCA_029448705.1 Adansonia digitata | reverse complement strand
TGCTATGGCCAAATTCATGTTTAGTTGTTATAGTGAAGAAAAGTGTGAAAAAGGCATGACATAGGGGAAGTTTTACCGTGTGGTATCAACATAATATACTTATATCAATTCTAAAGGCCTTCACTTATTAATACAATGAGTCTTGTTTCAATACATACTGTATTTTTGCTCTTGGTATTTATACAATAAGCAATGCATCAATACAGAGTCTCAACATCTTTCCAAGTATCTATTCTTCATATTTTGTATCGATATCACGTAATCCAAAATCATGATTTTTGGTTTGAAACAATCTTGTATCATTACCAAGACATTGTTGATTGATACCATAGCCAAAATTCCTCAAAATGTTAATACTCTATGCCTTGTGATGTACACCATGGCCAAATATCAAGATCAAGCCCTTTAGTATCGATTTAAGTTGTAAGATTTTAGCATTTGGGTGACGTGGAGCCTTGTATTGATACTTTAAAGCCATGTATCAAGACATATATACAAAAGTGTAGATTTTCCTTACCCTTGGCTCTCTAAACCTTTTTACCTCGATCGAAGATAATGGAAAATTGACCCACATTTCTTTGAGTGATCTTAATGGTGCCTTGAATGATACGTTCTAATACCTTGATTGTTAACCCAAACAAAATGGGGTTTTACAATGCGCTTTTTAGATGTTACTGAGATTAGAAGCAAGGCAAAGAAAAATATACACTATTTTATTTTGGGTGTAAGGATAACTCCTAAACACCTACAAAATGAAGATCTAATTAGTGCCATTCCAAGATAGGCAAGATATGTCATTCATGATTTTAACTAACAAATTTGTAAGGTTTAATCTCCCTAATGGGCTTATAGTTTTTTAGAGTTTGACCTCTACAAACAGGTGCCAACTAATATGGGCTTTGACTCGATGAGATGTAGCTTTTTATAGACTAAGGTAGGTAGGCATCCGGCTCTTTATGGATAAACTCAGTAGGTTTCCAGCTCTTTATGGACTGAGGTAAGCATCTAACTCATTATAGACTAAAGTAGGTAGGCATATAGCTCTTTGTGGACTAAGGTAAGTGGCATCTAGCTCTTTATGGACTAACTCAATAAGCGTCCAGCTCTTTGTTAATTGAGGTAGGTTGCTCTTTATAGACTAAGGGAAGTAGGTGTCAACTCTTCGTAGACTGAGGTAGCTACGCATGCACTCTTTATGGATAGAGGTAGGTAGGCATCTAGCTCTTTGTAGACTGAGGTAGGTTGAGTTTAGGGATTTTACTTAAGGTTTTTAGGGCTTTTAAAAATAAAAATCTATACTTAGAGTTCTTAGCTTCTTTGGAACTTTAAAAGGCAGAAGCCCATATCTGTAATGTCCTTAGTTGTTTAATGTATGAAGCATTAGAATGTGAATGTATGCTTGCATGATGCAAGCATGGTGATTTAAAATCTTATTCGGCAATTGGCTATAATATTTTTGAGTTGCTTAGAGTTCTATGAGGTGTTTTTTATTCTAAGGCTCACCAATTTTATATCAATATCCAAAAGTTTTTTTCAAATAGCTGAGGTAGTTTTTGAAGGTTAAGGTGACTAGGATGCAAAAAAATGTTTTTAGTTTATTTGGCTAATATTAAGGGTTTCTTGTTAGGGTTTGTTAATATACATAGTGGGCTAGTTTTTTTGATGTAACTGAAAGGATGCATCTGATAGTCCAAACAAAGTGATAAAAATTTAGTTAGTGATGGTAGGGTTAAGGATTGTCAATTTGGCTTGACCATTAGGTTAAGGTTTATGAGGGACATTTTGATTACATTTTTAATATGAAAGAGATCTAAAGGTTGAGTTTGGCTATGGTTTCAAAACCTATTCTTAGCTTTTTTAGCATGGACAAATCTTCTTGTAAAATTTCATCTTTGTCAAACTAATACTATGAAATGCTATTATCAATTTTGTACAATCTATCAAGCATTATCAATTAGATGTAAGTATGATGCAATATGGTATGCAAGTATGAGGAAAGGAAATTAAGAGAATGAAATGGTATATTTCACTTTTAGAATAAGAGGAAAACAAGTCATGAAACATTTTAGGATATACAAAGAAAGTTGAATATAAACTTTTCTAGGCAATTAGCCCCCATTAACGCTAATGACATGAATATTACATTTAGTGCTTCTGAAGACTTCTCTCAAACAACCAATTCTTTTGGTGTTGGTCACCCATCGAGGGACCCTTCAATTTGCCTCATGATGTGATGATTGCCTCAAGCTGAGGTAGACATCGCACTTTTCCTCTAAGATCAAGTGTAAGTAGGTTTGGTAGGTTGGATTAGGATAAGATAGGTTTTTTAGGCCAAAATTTGGTGTTTTGATGATGTTATGATGGATAAGTCAAGTAATTATCGTTCTGGGTTAGGTTTAGACAAGGGTAACATTTGGTTGCTTAAGCCACCCGTTTACGTTTTCAACTTAAGTGAGTTTAGTTCTCTTGATGCTACTTTCGATTTTCATCAAAGATTTCTTGAAGATGAGGATGCCTTCGTATGCTTCCATTCGAAGGGCTTTCTTAGGCCTAATATTTCTTGATGGAATTAGAATTGATGGGTTGGGCAGATCATTGCCATCCATCAAAGACTCGTTTAACCATGTAGGAATATTCCCACTTTGGTGCCTATTTTCCTCGAGCATCATTATGAATTTAGAAGATCTTTTTGAGCACTAACTTTTCTTTTTAAAGCTGACAAAGATGGAATTTTTTGTTATGAGCTCTCATTATAAGTTTTTGGTACATTTATCTATGATAGATAGCTTTCATCTTTTCTCATTAATGAGATTAACTTGCTTGTATCGATTATTGACCTATTTAGCTTCTTTAAGTTATGATTCCATTAGGACCCTGAGTGAAAGGATCTCTACTTCGATCGGTAAAATAACCTTCATCCTATAGACTTGGGAGAATAGAGTAGCTCTAGTGAAAGTCTAAACTACTATGCAATATGTACGCAGCACGAAAGGTAACTTCTTGTGCTAATCTTTATAGGTTTTAGCCTATTCTCAACTATCTTAATGATTTTTTTGGCTATTATAATCGCTCCATTCATTTTTAGATGGTATGGTACTGAATTATGGTGCTTGATCTTGAACTATGAGTAAATTGATTTCATCATTTTGTTGTTCAAATTACGCAGATTATCAGTGATGATCTATTTAGGGAGCCCATATTAGAGATGATGTCTTATTTCACAAACTTGCATACAACAGACATATTGACAGCATATGAGTCTACTTCTACCCATTTAGTGAAATAATTAATGGCAACCAAGATGAAGTGATACTTGTCCAAAGCTTTAGGGATAATGGGTCTAATTATATCCATGCCCCACATAGAGAAAAGCCACAAGGCCATCATTACATGCAAAGGTGAAGGTGGGACATGGATTCTGGTCATCAGATTTAGCACTTGTGTCATTTTCGGGCGTAGTCAATGTAGTCTTTTTCAAGTGTCAACCAGTAATTGCCAAACCTCATGACTTGTTTTGCTATTCTATGTCGATTGGCATGTGTACAATAAATACCTTCATAGACCTCCTTTAGAATTCTCATAGGTTCAAGAGCATCCACGAATTAAAGTAATGTTTGATCCTAACTTTTCTTATATAGGACTTTACCATCCAAAAGGGAACTTGTAGACATTCTTCAAATGGTTCACTTGTTAGTATCAGTATATGGTCTAGGTATTGTTGATCTCAAATACACCAATGACATGGTAGAACAGTGACCATCCTTTTTTTTCTACACTATGATAGTAGGTAGGAGCTTCGTGAATACTCATCTAGATGGGTACGACCACTGACTCATAGGTTACTGCAAACATAAAGGCCTAGGTTGCCAGAGCATCCACCACTTGGTTGTCCTCCTAAGGTAAATGTTAAAAGCTAATTTCATCAAATTGTTGTTTTAGTTTGGTGATTAGCCTCCTATATTGGATTAGTTTAGTGTCTCCAGTTTTTTATTCCTTTCGAAGCTAATAGATTACCAAGACAGAGTCCCCATATACTTTTAAAGTTTTGATGCCCCTCTCAATGGCTACTTGGAGCCCTAATACACATGCCTTATATTTGGCTATGTTGTTAGTGCAGTTGAAGTTCAATTTAGTAGTGAATGGATAATAATCTTCAATAAATGAGATCACAATAGCCTCAATTCCATGCATTAATGCATTTAAGACTCCATCGAAACACATTTTCCATGTTTGGTTATAGTCGATACCATTTTTTGCTTTGGATACGTATATTAGGTCCTCGTCTGGAAATTTGAAATCTAACAATTCATGGTCTTCTTCAGCTTATCTAACTAAAAACTCAGCTACTATGATACCTTTGATGGCTTTTTGTTTCACGTGAGCAATGTCATATTCAGAAAGCAATACTTGCCATTGAGCCAACTTTCCTAACAAAGCAAAAGCCTTGCACAAGTATTTGATAGGATCAAGTTTGGCAATTTGCCATGTGGTGTGATATAACATGTATTGCCTTAACCTCTAAGTTGTCCAATTTAAAGTGCAACACAACTTCTCATTCACAAAGTAATTGTTTTCATACTTTGCGAACTTCTTGCTTAGGTAGTAGATAACTTGTTCTTTCTTTCTCAACTCATCATGTTGACCTAGTACACAGCCCATAGACTTAACTGAGAAGCATAGGATTAATGGTTAACTAGGCACAATGGTACAAGCACTGGCAAGCTGGATAGGTATGTTGCAACATGGCTTGGATATGAAGCTTGATCAGCTTGACTTAAAAGCCCTTATTCGTATATTTATTAATATATCACTATTTTATGTTCTCTAAATTTTATGGGCTGTATCATTATTAATATTTTCTCATCTCTGGGGATTAGCTGGTCAAAATGAAATGACTATTTATTTAAAGTCACCACCAATCTATTTAGGCTAGATGAGATTGCCAACCTATCAAAGTTTGTATTTCAAGGGTTACAAAACCTTAGAATCAACTTCGACGTCAATGATCATATCAGAGATCATACAAAAGCATCTGGGAGTCGGTTACAATCAAAAGTAAGAATCAACCCTCTTTTGATATCTAAAAATTAGTACTTTGTTAACCACGTGTTAACTTAAATTTGATTTTTACCTAGTTTCAACATACGACATTTAATTTTAATTCCCAAAATAATATTTTAAGAAACCAATTTATTATTTCTAGTTGAGAAAACCAGGTTTCTGATATTTTTGAAAATCTAAATCTCTTACATACCCTACTAGAGGACAAGTGGAACATTAAAGTTTTTATCATTCTATTTTGTACCCCATCGAAAAACCAAAGGAACACAAAAGGCTTTAAAAGTCAAAATATATTTCACACCAAGTGAATGTGAAAGATTTTATTTTTTTAAAATTTTATATAAATATCGATTTTTACTTTGAAAATGATATCTCATTACTAAAATAATTTATAAAACCCCCTCATATATTGGGAGAAAACTCGATTTGTAAAAAATAAAAAGATAATGTCCAAATACTCAATTTAGACAAACACTATTAAACTCGACTTACAATACCCACATGAGATCAAAATGACCAATATTTTAGAAATAAAAGATTTCCATAAAATGGATTGGGATTTTTCAAAACTGAATCTATGGTTTGATTGAAATATTTAAAGAATTTTGAAGTTCAAAACTTGAAAACATTCTGCTAAAAATTTTATAGATAAAGGAAGCCTTTTATTTTTAAACTACGAAAAATTTTAAAAAAATACATTGAAACTTATAAAATGAATTAAATACAACATATTATCTAAAATATTAATTTAAAAAAATGGTAAAGATGAAAATTTGAAGTTCGAATCAATTCCTTGTAAAAAATTCATGAGCAAAACGCTCGCAATATTGTGAGAAATTCAAAAATATTTGGCAGAGTTGACAACTAGCCAACTTGTAGTATAAAATGCCAATATTTAATTTTTCTTGAATATTTTTGACTTTTTGGAATGCATATCGACATATGTACTGCACAATTGTCAGTAAAATATACTACGGTCAACTTTTTAAGTTTTATGAAAAAAATCTCAAAAATGCCTAAAAATGAAAAATTTAACCGCAACATTATCTGAAAAAATGATTTTCAAAATTTGATGAAAGAATATTTAGAAACTGATTTTTCTCTTGAATATTTGTCCTTTTTATCCAAGATCAGTCTTCAAAGGGCACTTTTTCTATCATGTGCACATATGGCCATCTACGTGTGACAAAATAAGTTACAAAATGTGTAAACTAACTGGCAGAGGTCCACTTCCACCAGGGTGGCCGATCAGTTCTTGATCTCAGATATTTAAATTAGGAAAAAAGCCTAGACAAAATTAGTTATCTATAGCTACCCCTTTTCGGCATTGTTGAAAATTAAGAATAGGGCAAAAATCGACTAGACATGATTTTCTTCAAGGCATAATAAGCCTCATCACAAAAAAGTTTTTCATGCAAGAAATCTCATCTTTTTTTTGTCAAATATTCATATTTCTTCTATAAAGGACAACTCTATTAGGTTTCTTTTTAACAGTTGACTTAAGCTTTTGAATTTGAATGCTAATTTTTGATTGGGCCAAGGCTATCCGTTACTCTTGGGTTTTCATTTTATGTGCCAATTTCGAAGGGACAAGGCCATCATCTACTCTTACACTTTCATTTTGGTGCCAATTTTGAAAAAATCAAGTCATCATATACTTTTGGGCTTTTAAATTTTTGGTGCCAATTTTGTAAGGATGTAGCCATAAGCTAATCTTAGGCTTTCCAATTTTTTATGCCAATTTTGCAGGGACATAGCCATAAGCTATTATTGGCTTTTCAATTTTTTATGCTAATTTCACAAGGACATAGCCATAAGCTACTCTGGGTTTTGGTGTAAATTTTAATTAGGCAAAAGCCATCATCTACTTTTGGGCTTGGTCCCAATTTTGATTAGGGCAAAGCCATTATCTACTTTTAGGCTTAGTGCCAATTTAGACAAGGATAAAGCCATCAGCTATTCTTGGGCTTTCAAAAGATTTCTTAAGCTACTTTACATAGGATTGCATGAAGAGGTTAGCTTTTTTTGCCTAACCTATATAGGATCTCATGAAAAGGACATTTTTTTTAGAACTCTGCCTATCCTACATAGGATCGAATAAAGAGACCAACTTTCTAAAATCCTCTTTCACCTATCATTCATGGAATCGGATGAAGAGGCAACTTTTTAAAATTATCCTTTATGTATCCTTCATGAAATTGATGAAATGATAACTTTCTAAGATCCTTCTTTATCTACCCTTCACAGAATCAAATGAAGAGGTAACTCTCTAAAATCCTTCTTCACCTTTCCTTCATGGAATCAAATAAAAAGCCAATTTTTCTAAAATCCATTTTCACTTATCCTTCATAAAATTAAATGAAGGGGTGACTTCTTAAAATCCTTCTTCACCTATCCTTCACAAAATCAAATGAAAAGGCAACTTTCTAAGATCCTTCTTCATATGTACTTTATGGAATCAAATAAAAAGGTAACTCTCTAAAATCCTCTTTCACTTATCCTTCATGGAATCAAATGAAGAAGCTATTGGTTTAAATGTCATGTTAGTAAGGTCTCATCAATCTAAGCCTTATTGTTAACATTTTTCTTTACAGATTTCCAATATGTTAGTAAGGTCTCATCAATCTAAGTCTTATTTTTGCCTATTTTTTCTAATGGCTTGACGAAAATTTCAATCATTAAAGGGTGATTTCATGTTTGCCCCATGAAATCTTCCTTTCAATCTCATCTTGAAGAATCTATACATTATTCAATTTCTCTTAAAAAGTCACTAAATGTCAAATTAGTATTATCAATTTAATGATACAGTTAATGTAATTAAATGAGAGTCAATATTTCATTGTTTAAAATATATTTAAATACTTCCATTGAAAATCATGGAAAGTATTAAAATTTATCTAAATTTCAAGGATTTACAAGATGAGATCACCTTTTTATTCCAATCTAAAAAGAATCTACTTGATCAAAAGCTATAATTTTCCAGTATCAAGGATAATAGACATGCCATTTTCATCTTTTTGATATTAAGACTTTCTTATGATGGATGATCACTATTTAGGACATCTTAATTTGTAGACACAAATGGGCTGGCACTGCTAAAATGTGATTTGAAAAAATGATACAACAAGGTCAAGGTTCATCAAAATCAAGTCTAGGAATGTTCTTCTTATGGGAGTTCTTTAAAGATAAATAACTAAATTACAACATCTTTTTAATTTTCAAATACAATAGTTGAACAAGTGTTAAACTAATGTTAGTAAACATCAAGTCTTGAAGGGTTAATTTGGAAGGCCTTTGGTATGCATTGATTTCTGAATTAGGTTATGTAAGTTCTAAAAAATATCTTGAAAGGAACTTTTAGGCATTTGACCTAACTTTTTGTTGATATCAATATCTAAGGCCATAGAAAATAAAGTTGAAAAGGGTTGGAAGAAAATGATGGTTCTGCATAAAAATTTACTCACACAATCAAATTAGGTACATAAATATCATCTAAATGCTAAAGAAAAAAGAGATGATGTGAAATATATGGTTATTAAAATTTTCAATTGACAGCCAAAACTAACTAATAAGAGTAATAATTGCTTAATGATTGAAGAAACAGATCACTTGATGACTAATACTAGCCTAAGGACCTCTATAGCAATTGCTCTTAATCCACTTTTATTAGTTAAGAGCATTTCCAGAGCCTTTAAGGTTTGCTTTAAACTACCTTTTTTTTTTTTTGGTTTTCACCTTAAAGCTTCATTAGTTCTTTTTTCTTTCTCTTCTTTTCTTTTTTGTTTATTTTTGAATTGAGTGCCCCATCATATTCTTAAAGACCCAAAACTTATCCAAAAAGGTGAATTTTCAAAGTGCTTCCTAAGAATGGCTTAACAGCCTAAATGGATATGTTTGATCAAAATAGACTTTTGTAGGTATATAATGTAGGCCATGGTTTAGGGTTTAGAAAAATAGATAAGCCCAAATCAAATTTTTAAGGGTAATTAAATCAAGGATACATTTTTAGCAAAACTCGACTTAACATGTCTTCAAGACAAATATATATCTTTATTTTTTCATTTTTGCTTTTAATTTTTTTGTCTATTTCTTTCTTTATTTTGTTCTCATCCTTCTTCATTTTAAAGGCACTTAAACTTAATTTTTTTTATTATCCCCTTTAAAGGAATTTAATAGCTAAACTTTCTTTATTTTTGAGATTTGAACTTTGAATTAATCTCTGACTTTGCTTTATGAGATCTGACTTGTTCTTCTTGTATCAAAATTTACCTCTTATAACTTTGAAAATTTGCTTCACTTGTCCTTCGGTAAGAAAGGTGATACTTGATCAAGGATTAATAAAAGATGTAAATGATCAAGGTTAAAGAGGACTACGTAAAGAATTTTTTTATGTTTGCTAAGGGATAGAGAAAGATGACCATTTGTCATCTCAATAAGGCTATTTGAGCTAACAAGCATTTCGCTTGGGAAAAGGATAGAATTATTTTTGAAATCATTTTGATTACCTTAATAAAATGATATTGCAATCAATTTTTTCTTTACTTTTTTCAACATTTAGGCTTAGGGAATGCCCTTTAAAATGATTAGCTTTGTAGCCAATAGCAAATCTAGGTTCTAGTTGGACCTTTTTATAAGACATCAAATTGGTACGAGAAAACTTTGAATTTCACATCTTATTTATCATGTATTGGATTAAAAATAATTTTATCCTGAGAAAAAGGCACTTGTTTTGTTCAAGTTTGTTCTCGTTCTTCCTAAATCGACGATTTGGAAAAATGTCATAAAAGTTGTAGTAAAAGTTATTCAAATGAGAGAGATCTTGAAATTACTATAATTATTTTAACACATGTCAAGCTATAATATTTGAATATTTTTAGGAATATAACTTGTTTTTTGACTTTCGAGGAACCCAAAAAAAAATATTTGGCTATGAAAGATCTATGATTGAATGTCTAGGACAATGACATATGTGGAAATGAAGAACATTTCTAAGATAGTTGAGCCTAATGGTGATTACATATCAAAGAAAAATTTTTAGAAGGTTCTCATTACCTTAGATATTAGAAACAAAATTCATGGTCAATGACAAAATACATAATATTCGTAAACCAAAATTTATTTCATAATTCAAAGTTTCTAAAAAAAAGGTACAAAATTTTAGAGTCAAAATATAAATTGCCTCTGATTGGCATACTACCATAAGGTCAATGACCCTCAAGTCTATCACCCCTAATAGACATCCATCAACTCCTAGAATTTTACTAGTTCAGGAGTCCTAAAAGCTTGTAGTTTTCTCTTGAATGCATTGCAATTCTCCATGGAATAAACTTTCACCCTTTAGTGATACTCGTATTTGACACTTGGATTGTACCATTCCAGGTAAGGAGGTCTCTTAAGCTTTGTTGGGATAGTGGAGATCATCTAATTTTAAACAAGCAAAGGAAAAAGCTTAGTGTAAGAAATCTGTGGGGCATGATTCACCTTTATCTTTCTTCTTTTCCACTTCTGAGAATCGCTTGAACTGTCTCACAGGTCTCTTTGTCTTTTAGAACTCAGGGTTAAAAAGGTTTATGTAAAAGGCTGCAAGGTACAAGGATAAACCTCTTGAAATTGCTGAGCATTGAAAGGCTAAGGCAATGGCAAAATCCAAATGGATTTTCTCACTTTCTTGACTCACTATGATGCTGACGTCTATCATTATGACTTACTGACATTTAATGACAGGATCATTCTCTTGTCTCACATAAGCCACCTAGCTATTGCCTATGATCTTTCTTATTTTTGTGCCATGTTAAATTCTTTCTAAAGCAAACAAAATATCTACACACTGAGAGAACACAGTTTTAACTAAATTATCAAAATATGGAGGTGGCAAAGTATCCACAAAGTATGCATGCATTTCTTTATTAGAGAGATATGGTTGGATGCATGAAACTACATCTTTCCATCTACATGCTATTCTTTACCGTTTTTATTAGGATCTCATGTTTTGGAAGGTTCTTCGACCCGGAGCAATTTTCAATATGTACTCATATTGTCTTAAAAATGTTTGAGTTAGATCCCTCTATGTGCTCACTTGGCTTCTTTCTGATTGGTAATACTATTCCAAAGCTACTCCAGTTAAGCTTTTGGGAAAAATATGGATAAGTAATTTCTCATCTCTAGCATACCTAGCCATTTAATGGCAACATGTCATTAAATGTAACTTGGGACATGTGAATCTGCCATACTTTTTAAACTTTGGAATTTTGAACTTTGGTGGGATAATCAGATCTGGCATTAAACTGTGATAATCAACATCAACACCATTATAGAGCATAGACCTTTTTATGGCCTTTAACCTTTTTTCAAGAAACTGTGACTTCCTTTTTTTGATTTCTACTATAGCTAGGCTTTCGCCCTTCTACTTATGCTTTTTTTCTTCATCCAAGTGAAGAAATAATGATTCCTCTTATGTGGTGGCAGTCTTTACATTTGCCCCTTTGGGGAGCGTGTCAAGGTTAATATCAATAATAGGTGGCTGACTAGATGTAAGCATCTTTTCTTGTTTATTTTAGGTATTTGCCATTTGTGTTCTTGAACATTAGGTGGTAGTAGTTCAGCTTGCACCCCTAGATATCCTGGCAAGAATGCTAGCATTAGTACCTTCTAGTTGTTGGTGAACTAGTGCTTGCATTTTTTTCTTATTATACAGTATCTTTCCTTAAGTGATTCATGTTATCTTACTTTATATGGAAAAAAGAACTTAAATCAATTTGCATGAATATGTATGTGTCTTGCTAACATAAATCTTTATTATTATCCATGTACGTATGGTAATGAATAAAACAATTAATGTATGAAGTACTAAAAAGGTAAATGAATGAATGAATGAGTAGGGTGCATCTGATGAGACAAGTTGGATGGCAAGCAATGGGCTATGTATTAGACATAGAAATTATTGTAGAGGCAAGAATCTGAGGAATTCGCGTTGTGATTCCAGACTATTGTTTCATTAACCAAAACCTTTTGATTTATTTATTCATTTTTAGCTATACATTTACAAGATTCAAAAGAAAAAGCAACAAAAAGTCCATTATTGTAAAACATTTCATTTTTCTAACTATGCTAATGCTTATGGGGAATCCTTGCAAGCCTTAATGATTTTTTTTGAACCATAATCAAAGATTGTTTCCATGATCACTTCATTGCCCCTTAACATTTCACTGCCTTTAGCCAAAAGATTTAATCATCAAATTCCCATAAGAACTTAGCTTTTTTCCCTTTGAAACTCAACATTCTTAACTGAAGGAATTCCTTAACTTTGTTTTTGAATTAAAGGCAGTCTTTTATCAAGTGACCTCGATTACTGGAACAACAGTCACACTGCTTATTGTCATTGTAATCACTTAGGTATGAGGGTTTCAGTGGCTCCATTTGTAAGGGTACTAAAAATGGTTTCAATTAAGTTATGGTAGCAATTCAGCATAAGGAAAAGGAATCTGATCAAATTGATTCTGGTTTTGATTGTTTTCCCACCCTTTAAAGATAAGTGGTTTGCAAATAGTTTGATAGTAAGTTCCCTCTAATTTGGTTATCATTTTGAACCTTAACACTTTTACTTCCATAAGCTTTCCACCTGACTTTTAAATGAAGTACAATCTTCAATAGAGTGCCCCCAGACTCTAGCATGGTACTTACACTAGGCCTGAGGATTATACCCTTTTTATATGGTATTTTGTGAGATTTAATATGAACAAGTGCAACCAGTCAATTTTGGAGCAAATAAGGGTATAGATCCTATAAATTAATAGGACTGAATCAAATTAAAATTTTTTTTATTTCTTGTCTAAATTCTTCGATGGTTTTTTCGAAAGTGCTAACTCGTGCTTCCAAGTGAGTTGTCAAGGTCATGCCCACTTGACCTATAAATGATGATATTTGTTTTATAGATTCCTTTTTAAGAACGCTAGTAGTTATTTTAGACAGCTTTATAAGTTTCATTCCATGAACCTCGTGTCCGAATTCCTCTTGGATGGACCCTAACATGCTGATTCTTGCCTTTAAATTATCACCCATGTTTTTCTTCTTAAAATGTAATAAATAAAATGAATTTAGCACATCATGGAAATTATGAATGCATGAGCATATAAACAAATGAATATGTGAAAAACATGCTTGAATGAGTTTGCAAATTTTCATGAAATATAGATGTGATGCAAAATTTGAAAAGAAAAAAAAAAACCTAACACTATATTCCTTCCTTCACTTCTATTCCTTTTTTTAAGTAAAGAAAGAATCCATGAAATCTATTTTTTTGGTCATAGAAATTTTTATTAAAAATGAAATAGCAACTACCAAAAATTGCTATGAAATTCAACTCAATATAGCAAATCAAGGCAAAAATAATAAAGATAAAATTTAAAATATCAACACAATGTATATTTATTGATATAAGGAAAATTAAATTATAAGAGTAAAAGGATAAAAGCACTCCCCTATGTGTACTTTTTTTGGTAACTTCTAGAATCGAGTATGGCTTTAACTAGGTGAGGCCCTTACAGTTTCATTACATGAAATTTGGGTTAGACACCTAAATAGGCTCTTGAATTCCCTGAACCTGAAAAAGACTAACGAGGTACCCTAATCCTTATCCATTACGAGTCTATGTCGAAAAAGGTTTAATTCAAGTGGGAATATTTTCCATGCCCGTAATGAGGCTAACACCTTCGACAGGCATAGGAATTTACACCCAATAGGTTTTTCATTGGCCCAGATAAAGGCTAACAACTAAAAAGGTAGAGCGACTTCACCCCTTCTAAAAATTGGGTAGATTATTCCCTTTTTATATGCTGGAGGAGTCCAGTGCATATGCATGAGCATGATGCGTGTGAGGGAAAAAACAAACCTATCTTGGCTCAAATGTTTCAAAAATAAAAACCCTTATCCAAGATGCCTTACAAAATAATGCTACAAAGGAAACAAATGGGTTAGTAAAAATATAAAAAGATTATATAAATTAAAAGTATGATAAATATTTTGTTTTGAAAAATACAGGGAATTATAGTCCAATACCGGTTGAAGCTGAATCAATGAAAATTTAATTAACATGTTATCAATTCTAGGCTTGACTCTTTAAACTTTCCCTAGGGGAGTCATTAAGCTATCGCAATGTGGCCTAAATATGAAACCTGATTAGGCTGACTTAAACGACACTCATTCTTATATTTATTGATATATACTATTTTATATTCTCTTATTTTTATAGGCCATATTATTATTAATATTTTCTCATCAATATCAGTTGAAACTGAATCAATCAAAATTTAATTAACATGTGATCAATTTTAGGCCTGACTTTCTAAACTTTCCCTAGAGGAGTCACTAAGTTGTCACAATGTGGCCCTTATACGAATCCCTATCAGGTTGACTTAAAAGGCACTCGTTCCTATATTTATTGATATATCACTATTTTATATTTTGCTATTTCCATGGGCCATATTATTATTAATATTTTCTCATCTCTGGGGATTAGGTGGTCAAGATGAATCACTCACTTGACTTAAACCCAAAATAGTTATTATGAAATGACTATTTATTTAAAGTAGCCACCAATCTATTTGGGCTAGGTGAGGTTGGTCACTTATTGGAATTCATATTTTGAGGGTTATGAAACCCTAGAATATCAACTAAGAAGTCTTTGATCATATCAAAGATCATACGAAAGGGTCTGGAGTTAGTTATAATCATAGGTAAAGATTAACCCTCTTATGATGCTCAAAAATTAATACCTTATTAATTACTTGCTAACTTAAATTTGATTTTTATTCTATTTCAACATAAAGAATTTAATTGTAATTCCTAAAATAATATATTACGAAAGCAACTTGTTATTCTAGGTCAAGAAAATTAGGTTTTTGATATTTTTAAAAATCAAAATCTTTTACGTACACCATCGGAGGACTGGTGGAACACGAAAGTCTTTATCATTCTCTTTTGCATCCCATCAAAAAATCAAAAGAACACAAAAGGTTTTAAAAATCAAAATATCTTTCGCACCCACTAGAAGGTCGGAGGAATGCAAAAGGTTTGTTTTCTAAAATTTATATAAATCTTGATTTTCACTTTGGAAAAGATACCTTGTTATTAACATAATTTGTAGACCCCTTCTCATATTTTGGGAAAAATTCCAGATATTACTTTATCTCAATGACATTACCTTAATTTTTTAAAAATCTCGATTTGTAAAAAATAAAAGACAATGTCTTAAGATGCGACCTAGATGAAAAGAACTAAACCTGACTTGAAGGACCCATATTCAGTCAAAATGACCAATATGTCCGCTAAAGTGCACTTTCGTCATGAAAGCATCGCAATGACTCTAAAAGACTCAGTTATGTGGTAAATTACTAAAATGTGTTGGGTATATCTTCGACATAAAAGTAACCTAGTACCCTCAAGGACATGAAAAGATCATCAAAAAGTGAACCTATTCAAAATGTATACTTTTGGCATAAAAGCATCCCTTTGACTACTAAAGACTTAGTTCTAGTAAAAATTATCAAAGTGCTTTTAGGGAATACCTTCAATGTGAAAGTATTCCAATAACCCTAAAAAACTTAATAAAGATAAAAATGACAACTTTTACCTAAAATAGGTAGTTTGGATATCAAAGGTGACCTAAAATGTGAAAAAGGCATTTAAGTCCTTAAAATTTTCAAAATTGCATTTAGTATCCTAATGAAAAACAAAAAGAGTACGAAAAGTTTTAATATTTTCTACATCTTATGGAGGACTACTGGAATGCTAGAAATATTCTAAAATTACCAAAATATCCTAAATAAGAAATTTAATGTGAAATGACTATTTTAACCCTAAAATGCTAAGCTTTCCTAATGTCCTTAAACTTTCCTAAATTTGCAAATTGGTCCCTACATAATTAAAACATGAAATTAAACATTAAATATATTAAAATCAAGACAAAAATCACATCCAAAATTCACAAGCAAGGCTCAGCCAAACATAAATGGCTTGGAATAAATATTTAAATTTTCAGTTTGGTCCCTAAACATCATAAAATTAGAAAATAACATCTAAAATCTCAAACCAAAAAAAAAAAGCATTAACCAATCACACTTAAAAGATTTGGCCAACATGGTTCTACCCATCCATGGCCTTAAAAATTTTTAGAAAATTATTTTAAACTCTCTACAAATTTTAAACAAAATAATATAGTCCAAAACCTAATTATATCAAGCATGAAAACTTAACAAAGCAACGTTATCATATTTGGCCATTATGAAAAAGACAAGAAAAATATTATTATTTTTATTTTATTTTATTTTTAACACAAGTCATGAATATCAAAACAAACGTGTATCATTAAGCCTAAATATGGGAAAAACCAAGAAATCAAAAAGAATATAGCCACATATACCATCAAAATCATCATGAAAGTCGCAAAGAAAAGACCATAACATCATATACATGATTTTAAAACATTATTTCCATCACAAACATGTAACATGATGAAGAAAATCAAATTATTGCAAACAAAAATCAAATATAACAACTAAAATAAGAAGAAATGATCATAGTGTTCAAAATTAGCCATTAACATGGAGCCAAATCCATGAGCTCAAGTCATCAATAGGCTCACTGAAAGGAAGAAAAACAAATGAAATGAACAAAATCAAAGGTTTTAGATGAAAAACTACCTTAGGAGCTTTAGATATATTAAAAAATAAAGAGACTTTTAGTTTTTTTGTATGTTTTTTCTTAACAAAACCAAATCCTTCTTTTACTTGAAGCTTTCTTCTCTGATTTATATGGGGAAGAATCGGCCAATACTTAGCTAAAATCAAGTTGGCTGAATAACCCTCTTTTTTTCTATTTTTCTTTCATTTCATTTGCATGGGTAATTGTAATTTTTATAAGAATTACATTAAATGGATGTATAACAATGGTCATATTATAATATTTTCTCATGTTTATCTAGATAATATCATCTAATGGATAATTAAAAATTGACTACTTTTGTTAGGAAAAAGTTAAAAAGTAGAAAATCCATACTAAAATTAAAATATAAATAATAAATAACAAGAATTAAAATTAAAATTAATAATCATCAACAAAATTTTGAAAATGAAATAATAAAAAAATTCTTGGTCGAAAATCTAAGACTCATAAAATTATATAAGAAAAATCTTTACGAAAGAAAATTGATATATAAAAAAATACAAACTCATAAAATAAATTGAATTTTCAAAAGCTGATTTAGTATGAATTTAATAAAATATTTTAATAATTTTAAAAATTATTGAAAAATCCAAACGAAAAAAATTACAAAGTAAAAAACTCTTTATTTTGGAAACAAGAAAAATCCACAAAATGGATTATGATTTTTCAAAACTGATTTTATGGTAAATTAATGGGAATATTTAAAGAATTTTGAAGTTCAAAACTTGAGACAATTTTACCAAAAATTTTATTGATAAATGAAGGCTCATATTTTTAAACTGAAAAAATTTTTAAAAATACAGTGAAACTTATAAAATGAATTAAATACAAAATATTATCCAAAATATTAATTCTTTACCAAAAAGTCATGAGCAAAATACTTATGATACTATGAAAAATTCAAAAATAATTGGCAAAATTAAAAACTTTGCACCATGTGGTATAAAATACTAATATATAATTTCTTGAATATTTTTTATTTTTTGGAATGCATATCGACTTAAATACTACATAGGTCTTGGTAAAAATATACAATGGTCAACCTTTTAAGAGTTAAAAATGGGAAATTTAATTGTGACATTATTTGCAAAAATGATTTTCAAAATTTGACCAGAGAATAGTTAAAAATTAATTTTTCTCTTAAATATTCATCTTTTTTATCCGAGATCAATCTTCAAATGGCACTTTTTTTATCACGTGCACATATAGCCATCTATGCGTGACAAAATAAGTTAAAATGTGTAAACTACCTAGAAGAGGTCTACCTCTACCCGGGCAGGCGGTCAGTTTTTGATCTCAGATTTTTGGGACTATCAAGGAAGAAGCCTAGACAAAATTAGATGTTTACAAGGTAGCACTTAACCTTGTCAAAATCATGTTAGCATTCATCATTCCATTCACTAAGATTTTGTCTCAAGAGTAAGCAAAAGATCAAATCACATTTGTCCATTAGTTGGGATATGAACCTAGCTTTGTATTTCAGTCTCTCGAGGAAGCTCTTTACTTCCTTTTAGTACGAGGTGGTGAAAGGTTTCAGATCATTTTTCCTTTGTTGAGGTTAACCTTAATTCCTCGTTCACTCATAATAAAGCCTAATAACTTGTCAGAGGTAAAGCTAAAGCTGCACTTAGCTAGATTTAGTTTGAACTAATATTTGCACAAGCATTTAAAGAGTTTTTAGAGATTAGTGACATACTCATTCTCTTTCAAGGATTTGGTAATCATATCATCGACATAGACTTTATCTATTTGTGCATGAGGTTATGGAATAGCATTACTATTGCTTTTTGCTAAGTTACCTCAGTGCTCTTAAGTCCAACTGGCATAACCTTATTGAAAAAAGTACCAACATGGTCAAGAAAGTGGTTTTCTCCACATCCTCGAGTGCATTTTAATTGTTTCTAGCCCAAAAATCTATCTATTAAGGAAAATAGAGAATTTTTTGTGGTATTATCTACTAACTGTTATATAAGGCAAAGAAAAGTTATCTTTAGGGCTAGCTTAGTTAAGTCCCTATAGTCTTTGCATATCCACACCTACCATCCTTTTTACGGACTAGGATAATGTTGACTACCTATTCAGGATACTTAGTTACTTTGCGAAATTTGGCATTAAACTATTTTTTTAAAGCATCTTTCATTTCATTCTCTTAAGTTTTTGTTGCACGGGTTTGCACTTAAGTTTTAAACTATGTTAATAAACCACTAAGTAACTTTTTAGCTTGAGCATTTCTTTGTCGAAGTAGGCAAATACATCTCGGTGTTCTTGAAAAAGGTTAATAAATTTGGTTCAGATCAATAATTTTATAGGGATTTCTATCTTGACCTTTTTTTTATTTTCCCCTGTCCCTAGGTTTGTGGTTTAAGTAGGCTCTTCATAGGGGAAGATTTGTTTCTTTTCTTGTTCAACTAGTCTTAGCAAATCAAGCGACAGGGTGTTTTCCTTAAGATCCCTTTAGCTTCAACTTCATCGACGTAGATTGGTTACTTAAAATTAATTTTTGAAATCTCAGTATGATTATTCATGCCATTTTCACCCATGTACCTAAAAATATAAAGAAAAACAATATAGGTGGAGAAATATGCAAAGATAAGAAAGAAAGTCCAAAGATTTAGCAAAAAAGATGAGGATGGAGACAAGAGATGGAATGCAAAATGCTTACTTATTTTTGTTAATAATGCTTGATAAAAGTACACCTATATAAAGGATCCTAGGATACTCTTGGATAGCAGCATGTAGGTTTAGTTTATAGCATTACTTTGAATTAGATGCAAAAAGATGAAAATCTTTGTTTCAGTCTAAATTCTTGGAACAAATCCTAGAGTGCAGAGACTAGTCTCAAAGTCCATTACTGAAGTTCCTAGCTCATTAATTGCATTGATAAAGAAGGTCCCAAATGCTCTATTCAAAATGACCATTACATTATTGAGCCAAAAGTTTTTTCCTAATTCCAATTGATGTGTCTTTTTGGATTAAAGCTTTCTCATAGTAGTGGAAGCACCATTGGCTTGTATTCTAGATATTAACCCTTTGGATGGGCTATTCCCTTTTCTTATGCTTTTGGAGCTCGTTTCTTTTGTTGGTCAACTATAAGCTTAAATACCATACCTCTCTCGTCAATTTTATAAGTGAGTTTTAAAGCTTTAGAGATCCCTTATAGATGCTTTCTTAGTTTTTTTTTAGCCTGTGCACCCTTATTAATTATCGCTGAAGACTTATGTAAGTGTTTTTTCATTAATGAGGTTTAACCACTTGAAACCCTTCTTTAACCATGCTTACTGAGTAAACGAAAGGTGTTTGTTTTTTTATCATAGAACCCAATTTTGTATTCTTTCATCATTTGTTGGTCCATTACACAAAACTCTTTACACTTTTAAACAATGTGATCTTGCATAGTATAAAAGTTGCAAAAATTAGCTAATTCTTCTACAGACCTCTCAACCCCATTTATTACTTTTGCTTGTGCCAAAATTTGCCAAATCAACTTCATTAGCATTATGACTTGTTCTATATTCCTTACAATTTCATAATCATCTTCGGTACTGAACACATTCATAGCTAATTCAGCATAACCCAGGAGTAGATTGGCTTTAATACTAGAGTTTGACCATTGCTTGTCCTCAAATATTCTTTTTCTCTTATCTTCGAAAGTAGCCTTTTTAGCCAAATCACTTTTCATGGTATCATCAATAACTTTGCACAGTACAACTATGTTTGTCAAGTTTTTAATAGTGCTTTCTACTATCTTTTCATAGTAAAGGGTTTGTAAGGTACCAATACAAAGGATGAATTTGGGTGACCTTTTCTAACAATCCTTGGGTGTAATACCTAAAATTTTTTATGGTTTTTTTTTCCATGTTCAATTGAAAAGATAGTCTAGAGTCCAGTCAAATATATACTTATATTAATCAAGGAAAGCATAAGCCAAATCTGCCCTATGGTTGGGTCAAGCTTTATCCACCAATAAGCAGCTACCCTGATTAAGTTATTTTGGAAGTAGTGTATTAGCAGTTTTTTACTACCTTCATGCCCAGCCATCCTTTTATAATTTATACTGATATATATGGTAGGATCCATGGTACCATTACTTTTATCAAAATCTGATACTTTAAACTTTGATAGGATGATGAGGTTTAATACTAGGCCTAGGGATTTGGAATCCACAATCCCTAATTTGTCATTTCTTTCTACATTATTAAGGTTCTTTTTCAATAGCTTGTACTTGATTTCATTTTCAATAGCCTTAGCATATTTTGAATCGATTTCTTTCTCACTCTACTCACTTGTTAAGGTCTAGGAAGTGATGGTCCCATATTCACGTGATGATATCCTTAAGACAAATATTGTGCTATCGTAGGTTTTATATAGATGAATTGTTGAGCAAGTGAGGTCGATGCTATAAGGTGGTTGTTCTTAGGATGGCCCCTCAAAAGTATTGATGAGCTCAACATCCCAATTCAAACTAACCTCAGGATTAGTTGTTCATTGCCCTTATCAATGATTCTTACTTACCTTTTATCCTTTAGGGCAGCAGCCAACAGTTTTGTCAATTCAACAACTTGATTTTCTAGTTCATCAGGCTTAAAAAACATTTGTTACTAAGCCTCTCGATGCATAACTTTAAGCCTTTCAATACAAGCCTAGCGATCATTCTACTTTACATTTTGACATAGATGGGTATTATATTTGTGTTGGATGTTTGATTTCATGTTTTGAGGACCTTCACACTTTAGAGTGATGTCAGATCAAAATTATGATGTAATCATATGCAAGTGAGAATGTTAAATGAGTGGGAAGAACATGATGAAACAAAGTAAATTATGCATGCAAATGTAAGAGATGACTAGATTTTGGCAACAGCTCTAAAATAAGTATTTTCCATTTGAGCATTGCATTAATTATAGCCCATCAAGTTTGAAAGTAATCAAATCTAAGAATACCATACACAATTACTTATTTAATTACAAGTTCCAAAAAGTTTAAAAACTCTTGTCCATTGTCTCCTATGCGGATAAAATCTCACTTTATAGATTTAGCTAATTCAACCGTGTCATCCATGCTAGTTTGAGCCGCACAAATCTACTCAATAAGGCCTTAGGGACCTTTCTTACACTTTGATTAAGCCTGGTCAACTGAGAACTAACTCTAATGTAGTTCTTTAGAAGACCTTGATAACCTCTTAACCAAGTTTTATTAGACCTGAAGGGCATGCACCAATCCCCAAACCCCTATAATCAAAGTTTTATTCTCAACTCTTCCATTTTAAAAAACTTGTACTCTAGTTGCTAAGCTTTTGCTTTTTTTCTAGATAAACTAATGCTATAATACATGTTTTAGTGAGTTTTCTACTTGAGTTTTCCAAGTTTCTAGGTCATTTGTGAGATAAACAAGTTTGGTTTTCCATTCGATTAGGGTTTTACTAGTTTTTGTATTTTTTAGCCTTTTAAAGTGCCATGTAGTTTTTCTTCAGGTCCTAAAGATCTTCATTGATGGCATTCTTTGTCTTAACAATGTCAAATACCAATTTTTTTTGGACTTGACACTTATGCTCCCATGAGCTCTTCTCTTTTTGCAGTTGATGAATTTCTTTAGCGAAAATGGCTTATTCCTATGTAAACCCATGCTTTAATATATCAATCTTAGATGGAAGGTTACCCATTGGGACACAAAGAGTTCCATTAGCAGGTAGTAACATGGTGTCTTTAACTTACCTAGCTATCCAATCCTCATATGTCAAAGTCACTTTTGTCTTTTTTTAGTATGATACAATAGTTTTTGCCATGCATCGAAGATATTTTATACTAGTTTATGTAACCATCCATTCCATACTCGTAATCTAGCATACTAAGCTCATGACTGATGAGGATGGATTACTAACAATCAAATTGTCGTAAAACCATAAGCAGCACATAGCTAATGCTTCCAATAATCAATTAAGAGGTACTTAATGAAACAGCTTGCAATGGACACAACCGACTATGAATAATCTATGGAAATGTCTAACTCACTTCATTGGCATTCAAATCTTAAAACTTTGGAACCACTGATCCTTAGTGGTATCTTACAGCCATTCATTTTCCAAGAACTTGGTATAGGGATTAAATTTAGCACGTACGATTGTAGTGGTCCCTTACACCAAAAATGACTAAAAAGCCATACATATAATAATGATGAACATCCAATAAAACGTGCCTTCCCATTTTTCCTTCCAAAATTTAAAGATTAGGTAGTCCTCATTAAGATTAGAAGAGCAAGATTGATGCCATAACTCAACTTCGAGCAAATATCCACTACGGTAACCTCTATGTGTCCCAAAGCTATTGAAAAAATGATTAAACCATAAGTTGCTAATCCAAAAGTGTCCCAAATCTTCTTCTTGTCTGATTGAGCACTTATGGTCCCAAATCTTCTTCTTATCTAACTGAGTACTCATGGTAGATTTTAAACTATCCTATGTGATGCACGCATTAATCCCTAGTTTGACTAGATATTAGTTTGCCTAATCCTCTCCAACTTTGAGCATGTTGGTCAACTTCTTCTTGAAAGGTACAATATTTACTGAGTTAGAGTAAATTTCATTAAATTGGGCTTTTCTGATCTTAAGCATGGTTGCTTATTCTTTTATAATAGGGACTAGATCCTACCTGCTAAAAGTGAAATACCTATACACGAGATTCTAGAGCTACATCATAGCACACAACAATCTGAAGTCGACCTTTGATCTAGACCAATAGAGCAATATCATCATAATCTTTTGCAAATAATGCTTAATTAGTCTCATCTCAAATGTTCCAAGTATCTTTCGACTCCTAAAGATTGAATTGCCTAAAAACCACTTTAACCTATTTTAGGATCTCTAAGAAGTATTAAGGTCAAAGATTATCCCCATTTTTTTCTATTCTTTTCTTGACTCGACCTTGACTATCTCAAAATCCTTAAAAACTTTCACTAGTGCTAGTGTCATGGTAAAGTACTTGTTTATGGACACTACCCTTAGAAACAATTATCCCAAGATGATATGATATGACATGATGCATGTAACAAAGACAACAATGAAAAAAACACTAATTTGGTAACATATTAAGGACAAGAAATAAATCGTGGAACAAAATGCTTGGTAGCATAAAGATGCCTTGAGGCGAGCTTGGAAAGAAACATAGGTATTTTCATTTTGCCTATCAACTCTAGACTTATGCAAACAACATAATGATCACAAGTCAATGTAAAGCCATTAGATAGCATGATGACTTGATCAAGTGCTTGTCCATTATGAGATAGCATAGTGCCTCTAAGGACATTATGAAGGACATAGATATTCACTCATCAATATCTAGTAGTTGATAGGTTTTAAGCCAATGATTAGATAGCATAAAAATTTAACTGGGTAGGTTTTGCTCCCTAAGAGGAGATACTAGCCTCAAGAAGATACCAAATGGTGACATTTGAATGTTATCTCTTGTGAAAGAAAAAATTGTTAGCTATCAGTTGGACAACATAATGGTGTGCCCCGATAGCATTATAATGGATGCATGATCTGGGACAGGAAAAAAGACATTGGTGATGATGTTCGCTCATCATCCTATGTGCAACAAAGAAATGATAAAGAGGACTAAAAAATAAGAAGTGCTTCCTCGAGTGTCATATTCTCCAAGTCAATCTAGCACTTTGGTATGGCTTAACATGGCTTGGTTTTTATGGCTGACTATATGGGGTTAAATTGACTCAAAGGTTACCAAATCATTTTTCCATCTAGTAAAGATAGTCGAGGCACATAGATCCTAGGCCTGTTGTAGGCTTGGTAGAATGAGTTTGATTCGAGTGAATGTATTTTTTATGCCCATACAGATAGAAAGAATAATATTGCTAGCCCATAGGTAAAAAAGAGATACCATGGATGACAATTA
Source organism: Adansonia digitata (assembly GCA_029448705.1). Lineage (NCBI taxonomy): Eukaryota > Viridiplantae > Streptophyta > Magnoliopsida > Malvales > Malvaceae > Adansonia > Adansonia digitata. Next base: position 658 of record JAQSVH010161760.1, on the reverse strand, counting down.
GCTCACTTCGACCTAATAGATGTATTATTCTTTCTCCAAGAAAAAGTATAGTGGAGAGTCTAATATGGATGTGAGTGTGCAGTGTGTGTCAAGGAAACAATCAAACCTTTTCATTTTACTCCTTATTACCATTATAATAAAATCGTCATATTTATTTTTTGGCAAGCAAGAACTTAGCAATCATAAGAAACACAAAAACATATGGAGTGATGGCAAATAAACTTTATGTGCCAAAAAGATTAAGAAAGGAGATTACAAATAAATAATGAATAAAATCAAGGGAAACAAAGAATTCGATGAAATTTAGCTAGTTGTAGGCTTGACTCATTAAGTTGTCATGACCTACCACTTGCACGACATTGGTTGACTTAAAATGAAAGAGAAGGTAAAAGGGGGCTTGCCTTTGGGGCATCTTCGGTGGGGATTTGGATTAGGTGTAAAGAAATGAAGGTTAAGGCGAATACCGTTGGATGAATTGCTCATCCATCTAGTCCTGGATGACCATTATGAAATAGCCAAAACTAGGAGTTGCCATTGATCATTTTGGGCTAGGTATGACTGAATACCTATTAAAATCGATGAGTTTGTTAGCTATATTAGCTTTGAATTAATCATTAGTTTTGATATAACTAAAACTTAAGCTTAATTAGCTTGTGTT
>JAQSVH010161706.1:14534-25356 GCA_029448705.1 Adansonia digitata | reverse complement strand
TGGATTTTAACTCATTTCTTTGCATCAAAAAAGATCAAAACTCATATCAGATTACAAATTTAGACTGTTGAATTAATCAAAACATTTTTTAAGTCTAAATTAGATCAAAAAGGTCAATGTCACATGATCAACCTACTCTTCCCTAGTATATTGACGAAGATCATAATCAGCCACCTTATTTGCTGGAAAATCGTTTCAACATTTAAACTAGCCACCCTATGTGCATCACACTGGCAATAAGTTGCTCCTTACAACCACTCTATAGCCATCAAGCTGACATAACTTTGTCCCCCTTGAGAAATGACCAAAAACACCTTTAATTTGGCTCTAAAATGCTGGTATAAATAGACCACTTATATCTCAATTGAGAGTAGGGAGATTCTAGCTCTTTTTTAGCATTCAAAACACATTCACACATCAAGAAAACCAAATCCCGTAACTCTTCACTCAGCACCCAAAAACAGCCCCAAAACACTCACTCGTAACCACTACACATTTTAAAAATCACCCTTATCCATACCAGAACCAAAACCTCATTGTTTCTCTCTTTTTCTTACTTATTAACAATAAGGAAGGGAGAGAAATTCAAGCCATCTCTACTGCTCTAACCATTTGGCCAAAAATTAAAGTTTTATTGGTATAACTTTCTACTTTATCACTTTTATTTTTTATTTTTCAGCATCTTTATCATCTTAGTGAGTTCCCCATGTTTCCATCACCCTCTTAGGATTCTCATGCATTACTATGGCTTTTAGTTGTGGTAGTTTAGGATTTGGATGCCTTAATGCCCCTTTGATGTACAAAATGCCTCATTTCATCCTTATTATCTTTTGATAGCTTTTGTTCATGCATTTTATGCCATATCCATGCATCTTGTTATGATTAATCCATGTATGAATCCTTAGCTTAACATATCTCAAGCATATTTATACATTAGCTTGCATCTTGTCATGAATCATTGCCATTTTCAACATCCATAACATTTTCTTGTCAAAGTGCATAACACTTTCTTTGTCTAGACCCTTGGTAAAGTTAGCATCCACATTCATGTTATGTGCCATCCCCTTATATGTTCATTGTCTTCTCCTTGTCTAAATGCATGTTTGGTGGCTGTCAAAAACTTATTTTCAAAACCTCCCCAGGCCAAGCATGTTAACCTCAACCAATGAGGATTAGCATGGACTTTGAATTTTCCTTAAAGTTAGCAAAAAAATCTTAGGGAAAATTAAATTTTCCATATCTAGAATCTTGGTTAAACAAGCTCAAATCTTCTGATTTTGCAACAAAAATGGCCTTGTACTTGTTCACTAAATGTTTGTGCCATATTTTTGAATCAAAAGCTTGAATGGTGTAATCAACGGGCTGTTTCATTGTCCCAAATTATTCAAGGGCTGTTGAAATAAGTTCATGACACTCATGCCACTCTTTCCCTTCAGTCATAGACTTTCGAATGTCGATGACTCAAGTTTAAACTTATAAACATAGAGAAAATTAAAAATATCCCCCGCTTTGCTTTGTCCCTTGCTGGCAACGTTGCTGTTACAAATTGAAAAATCACTTTAAAATCTCAAATGATTTTTCATGAATTTTATAATAAAAAGGGAATCTTTTATTATAATAGAAGCAGAAGTAATATGGATTATTCAAGAATTAAAGTCGATTTATTTTCTGAAAGTGTGTCAAAATATCTTTCCCTTCAGTCATGGACTTTTGAATGTCGATGACTCAAGTTTAAACTTATAAACATAGAGAAAATTAAAAAATATCCTCCGCTTTGCTTTGTCCCTTGCTGGCAATGTCGCTATTACAAATTGAAAAATCACTTTAAAATCTCAAATGATTTTTCATGAATTTTATAATAAAAAGGGAATCTTTTGTTATAATAGAAGCAGAAGTAATATGGATTATTCAAGAATTAAAATCGATTTTCTTTCTGAAAGTGTGTCAAAATATCTTTAAAATGAGGTCTTGTTCACCCTCGGATCAGTCTGGATGAAAGAGTTATGATTTTTCAAACCTAGACTATCCAAAATCCCTAGAATGAAAAAAAGTGCATTATGATTAGGCCCTTTAGGCCTATTAAATGATTTTTCCAAATCCATCCAGCATTTTTCCTAAAAAGTTCATGAAATTCTCTTTCTGGAAAGGTATGATTTGCAATTTTTTGATACCAAATGAGTCCAAAATGATTTTTCAAATTTTGACACACCTTGTCCCTTATATGCTCTGCAGGAGCGAAATTAATCTAAACTTAAAAATTTATTCCCCTAAAAAGTGACTTTTTGGGATATTGGGAATATTTTTAGATTGACCGTCAATGGTATCTTGTTTGCCCTTTAAAGCCTTCAAACTAATTTAGAATAAATTCGGGAAGTAAGATCACGCCATGCTATCCCTTGTTCTTGGTCATGGTGAAAATTTAGTTGTTTTCTCGAATTTCATCTTGAGACATTCAAATGTCTCCATATCACCCCAATTAGACTTAAGAACATGCTTCAACCTCCCACAAGCTCATATCAAGGCACAAATATATTTTTTTACATCTTTACCATCCTCATTCATAATAATTTTTTTTGCCAAAAATCGTCAAAATGCCATACATTTCCTAAATCACAAAGTTTTGTCAACTTAAGTTTTCCAACTCAACTTCATTAAAGAGTGTTAGATAATGTCACTTTTAGGGATAGTCTAATCCTAACCTTCTGGAGGGATACTCCAACTCTGATTTTCAAGATTGTTAGGATTTAAAAATCTTCCCTTGTCAAAATTATTTGTCATCCACGGGGATACTCCAACCTTATCTTTCGAGTGGATACTCCAACCCTATCTTTCAACTACAATTAAATTTTTCTCCTTCCCAGACTTTTATGAATGTGTCAAGAAAACCCCGTTCAATCAAGGAACCTAGATGCATCTCAAAAATTATCAACTCGATTATTCCAAGATAATCGATGCCAATTGCGAGATAAATTCTAATAGTCCATCTCTTCCCTTTACCATTACATTGAATGGTTCATGTTATGTTACTTCATTCATTACTGTACTAATGTGATTTCTTCATGATGGTTATTTGTATGCATGTTTTCAAAGCATTTCAAGTAAAACTAAAGGTAATATTCCATGTAGGTATCTCTCCAATCCCCAAAGTGGAATATTCTACTTTTCAAAGTAAAATCCAAAGGTCATTTGTATTGGAAATCACTATATTCCCTATCTCTCTAGGATGTGTATGAGATTAAATCTTTTCATCAAAACCTGGATTTGTATTTCTATAAAATTTATGCATTAAAATAGGGTTATATTGATATAATGATGAATTAAGATCAAAAGAATTGAAATCAAGATGAGACATAGCTACTAAGATACTGATTTTGGGCGTCGCAAAGAGGTTTGTTCCTCATCGTATGTAACCAACTCCTGAACCCAAATGGTGAATCTTTGTACTACTTAGACCACGAGATCGATGTTTCGAGTTTCAATAAGTATCTGATCATTCCTAGCCTAAAATGATCAGTGGTGACTCCAAGCGTTGGCCATTTTGTAATGGTCATCCGAGACCAATAAGATGAATGATCCATCTTACGGTCCCTTCACTGCATCACAAGTCAAGAATTTGTATTTTCTCATTCTCATCATGTCACGAAGAAAAAGTCTCGATCAAGAAAACATTACCAAGTTAGAAAGATATTTTAAGTAGTATGCGCCCATAGATCCGCGAGGATCCACCCTAGGGCACATTACGACAACCTCTGACTATGCTTTAACTTTTTCAAAAGATTTAAGAAAAAAATGAACCATTGTTCTATGATAGACACCCCCTGCTGAACACTGAACCTTTGGCTAATTGTTCTGTAATGATGATGACTATGATGAAATAATGCATGTGTCAACCAACAAAAGGGTAATAGATTAATGACAATACAAAAATAATACATACAAGAATAAGAAATAAAAAATGGAAGTGAAAGTAAATCATAGAATTTGTCTCGACAACAGACATTACAATGCCTAAGGGTGGACATGATAATTGTAAATGTTATGACGATCTAATATTCACAAACAACATAACGGCAAGTCTAGGTTAAAAATTACCCTTATTGAGGTGATATGGTACATCGCAAGGGTAGAATTAACTGGCTAAGTGGTGATATTCATTCATCACCATGTATGGCAGGTAAGTATGAGCCATTATTTGGATAGTGAACGGCTTATTTGAGTTGGATATAATTCTTTTTAAGGTGATGAAGGCTTTTGTAAGTGACAACATTTACTTGTCACCCCTTACTTATTGACAAAGGTTAGCTGTTTATCGGATAACATAACGGCATGCCCCAATAAAAAAAGGCATGATATGTCTTTTATGGCATGAGATGGCAAACAAAGGTGACAATGTTCGTTCATCATCGCTTACGTAACTATGGTAAATAAAAGTAAAAGTAAGAAGTATCTCCCCAAGTGTTCTTATTCTTTGGGTTATTCTAATAATGTTTTGATATGGTTTGACATGATTTCGCTTGTAAGGTTCATTATATAGGGTTGTTTGACTCTAAATCGGTATTCAAATCACTCTTTCATTTGATAAGGATAGTCAAAACACCCTGATCCTAGGCCCATCATAAGCTTGGCAGAACCAATTCGATCCGATGGATGTATTTCCCTATGCCAATGCGAACGGTTACTCATGAAAGACATAGGTAATTTGCACCACAAAAGTTTTCATATGCCTATGCAGAGGGTTACTTATAAAGACAGATAGCTTATTTCCTCCTAATATGTGGGACATTAATCCCACGATGGGTTTGATGAGAATCTAATGCAAATGTGAGAACATAGTGTGTCTCAAGGAAACAATCAAGCGTTTTGTTTACCCCTTATTACCATACTTATTGGATTGATATTTATTCAAGAACAAGACAATCTTGATGATCAAAAGACAAAAACCATGACAAATAAAAAATTAGTAGACAAAGATGGAAAGAGATTATAGTTAAATAATGACAAAAACTTAAGAAATTGAGAATTAAGCAAAATATGGCTAGTCATAGGCTTAACTCTCCAAGTGTCCCAGTCGAGTCACCAAGCTATTACGATGTGTTTCTAACAATACTCGAATCGCTTGGATAAGGCAGCATGACTTAAAAGAATAGGAATATCTTTGAGATATCCCTTGTTCAGGTTTGGATTAGATGTAACAGATGAATCACTCATCCAATTGATCTTGGATGGCCACCATGAAGTGGCCAAAAACTTGGATTCACCATCGATCATTTTATACTAGGCATGACCTAAATCCTATTAAATCAATACCTTAAGTTATGAAACTTGAAGAACCAATTTTATGGTCTACATGCACCAGAGTTAAGTTTTAGAGCAGCTTGAGAGTTGCTTACGCTAAAGATGTACTAACTTCCCTATGATGCCTGAAATCGATACTTGCTAGCTATGTCTTAACTTGATTTCGATTTTTGTAGTTTTGAATTGATATTATTTCATAATCTTTTTTATGTGTAAATTTTGTATAAAGTAGTAAATGTCTTAAAGATGATTTGAATCTTATATGCAGCCCAGAGATTGTGGGGAACATAAAGAGTTTTTGACTAAAAATAATCTTCAGATCCAACCTTGTTAAAAATCTTATATGCACTAGGGAGATATCGACATAGAACATTGCCTTGTAATTTTCAAAAATAATTTCAAAATATGTACACAAATGGACATCAGAAAAAGAAATATAGTAGTAAGACAAAAAGGGAAATAATAAATATTACACAAAAATAAACACACAAAAAACATAAAAAATGAGAGATAGCCAGAACGCATTTCGTAATTATCTTTAATTATTGATGAATAAGCAGAATGACAATTTTAAAAAGCTTAATGGTCACTTGAGGTGTGAAAAAATATTTTGATTAAAAGGTCTAAGGATGTCTACGAGAGAGAATTTTGGATTTTGAGTGAAGTTTGAAAAGTTGAGTTGGGTATCACCTCAAAAAATAGGGGTTAAAGTATCTCCCAAAGATGAAAACTTTAATAATATTCACTACAGCAGAATGGAGCTTTAGCAGCATTTTTTAATGTTTCAGAGTTAAAAAATTGCAATGTTATATATAGAACGCCATGAAATATTCTGCGAAAAATGGCGTTGGGAATTTTGGCAACATTTTTTAGAAAAACGCTGCTAATTTAGAAGGACTCTATACACATTCCATGGTGTTTATAAACAACATTAAAGATTTGAATTTCACAGTTAGAAAAAAATTTTAACAGCATTTACTAATATAAATGTCGTTAAATATTTAAATTTAGCGACATTTGTGACCCATAAACATTAGTAAATGTTCAAATTTAGCAAAGTTCTATAACATAAATGCCACTAATTATTCAAATTTAGTGGCATTTATATTTGGAAATGCCACTAAATGTGTTTTTCAATGTTCATAGAACGTGATGTTAATAGCTATTAAATTTTTAGAATTTATTTTTTTAAAGATTTTGCTTCATTTATATTAATATTATATTTTTTGATTTCATGCACAATTCTTATAAATATTTATATTCACTACAATCTTATAATAAAAAATATATAAAAACATAAATTTATATTATAAAATATCTTTATATAACAATTTTGTCCTAATACACTTAAAATAATGCAAGAGGTAAAATTGCTGCAAAGCTGAAGTAGAGTTAGTAGAAAATTATTTTCCAAGACGCGATCATTATCATTTGATTAACCCTAATACATGAAATAGGTATAAGATTAACATATATAAGTAATATATATCATTAAGATAAATACACGAAATAATTTAAAACTGAGATATTATATTACCTAAGGTGGCGGATCTTATGAAAACTTTTGCTACATTAAATTCATTGAGTCAAACTTAGATTAGAGTTGCTTAAATCTTTTTCTTTGTTTTTCATTCTCTACTTGTCTTGCATCTTCCATCCTCTAATCTTTGGTTTTTTAGCTTCCTCTAACCTAGCTACCTATGCTCTTCTCATTGCTTCTGCTTCCTCAAAAAGCTCTTGCATAGTTCTCATTTTGCCTCTCAACATTTGAACTTCTTGTATAGAGTGAGTTTGTAAACAAGTATATCATTGAGAACTAGCATCATAGTAGGTGGATGGCATTGGACCCATTCCAACACCTTAAACTTGACCATGTCCATCTTCTCTAGCAACATCAGTGAATATTTCATTTTCAACATCATGCATACCCACAAGCTATATAATGGTACAGTAGCATGATATTTGGTTGGTTTTTTCCTTTGCTTTTTCCTATAAAATGATTAAATTAATATTATAGTTGCAAAATATGTTTCTAAATTAAGAAAATAGTATATTTGCTTTAACATTTCATGAATTGCTATGTCTCAACATTCAAATATGAGCTATCTTTTTTGTTATGAGTTAACTAGAATAGTTCAACTCGTTTTATTTTTTCACGTTGCTCTATTTCCTAAAAAGTAATATTCAATACAATATTTATATTAAAACATTATAAATAATAAATTTTTTCCAATTATATTTACAAAACTTATTTTCTAATATGTTTTTCCAACAAAGCTTTTTAAACCATTTATATGACTATATTCTTACTGCCTTTTATGAGAAAGTTATACTTTTTCCTGTTCCTGTACATTACTCAAACACATAAATAATTATATATGTTACAGAAAATTGTATTATAAAAAATATCAAATACTTAATTAAAAACATCATTATTCCTCTTCTTTTTTTGAATTCCAGAAATCAACAAGTTCATCATACTGCCAACTAACCACACCATGCGGTACATTTTGTTTGGTGATAGCAATATCAACATTTCTATCAAAGTACTTCTTCCTAAAGTTATGCTTAAAACCTTTCCATTTTTTCCCTACTAACTTCAGAACATATGATGTTGAAATATCTAAAGCAAATCATTGCTAAAGTGAAAAAAAAGTTTACAAAGTTAGTTTCGGTTAGAAACTAAATTCTTAAGGTAATGTGACAAAAGTAATGTCAAAGAATTTATATTGGTACCTCAACAAAGTCCAAACCTTAAGCTTGTCACTTTTTGACACTTCATACCATTATTCATAATGCATTAGCTCCTTCCATCCATTTCAAGCAATCATGCCTAGAAGGCCAAACTAAGTAGTCGATATACTATACATATATATATATATAAAGTTACTAACTTATAACCTAAGCAGTTGATCCATTATTGCCAAACACTTACCTACTGCAATACACATAACATAACTTAAAGTAGTCAAATCACTTTTATATCAAAATCAAATCCAATAACTTCATATATGAATTAAATTTTCACTTATAATAATTTTATTTATAATATAATTTATTTTGAATAAAAAATAAAAAAATTGCCAAGTGGTTTCCTATCTTCAAGAATCAAATAAACTAAAACAAAAATCAAATTACATCCTTACAGTAATGAACTTGTAATTTTGATCATAATGCCTTGTTTTTTTCGTCATGCATGCTTTAGATTCTATTAAAATAGATCAATGGATGAACATTTTTTTGTAATTGGCTTTTTGTAATTCATATCAATCAATGGAAACATCAATCGTTGCTCGATCAATACATAAACTTGTGCTATTATTTCATTTCATATAGATGTAGTAATCCAAATTCTAAATTTAGTGCAAGCAGAGTGGAATTGCAATTGTTCACTCTGGAATCATGATAAAATAGCTGCAACTTTTGCTTGTCTGTTACCTTGTTCTCCTTGTGTTCTTTACTAGTTTCATTGCTTTTTTGCAACAATATCTCAATCTTAGCTTTACAAAGTTAAGACAGCTATCATTTAATTTGTAATGGGTGTTTAAACTTATTCTATCAGTTAGTTTCTAGACAAGAATATAATTGTTTCAACCCTTGAGACTTGAGTTGATCTTTATAGCATTTAAAAAATTGAAGAATGTAGTTGATGATTTTACATAAATTTGATATTTCATTTCCTTGGTGAAAGGAAAATTTGGTATAAATCACAAATTAGAATGAAGTCAGAACATTGAAAAGGTAAAAACGTACACTTTTAGTCTCAGCTAATTTTTTCATTCTGAAAGTTTTCATGTCAACAAAAAATGAGTATTATAAAACCCAACTAATATTACCTTGCCATCTTGGTAGATGACTGCAAATGCATAACTCCGAATCATGTTAAATGCTTTAGGTTTTCCATAGATCTAAATCATGTTAAATGAATTCTCAAAATACGTCGCATAACTCTAAATTTTAATTTCAAATCTCAAATTCATATAATCAAATACCAAATTTTCAAATCTACAAGGGAACTCTATAAACAGAACTAAGGCTGAAACTATAAAAAAAAATCTATAAAATAAGAAGAATCATACCAAATGTATTTTCAAAATCAAATCAATCAGCAATATAATTTTTAAAAAGAGAAAGAAAGGGAGAAACCCAGATAAGAAAATGACACATCAGTTACCTAGCCACGCAAACACTAACCATTGTGCGAGCCAAAAGGAAAATCCATGTCACAAATTTCTAGTGAACATCAAAATTATATATTTGACTTACCTAAGGTTAAGAAGGCTAAACATTGTACTAATGCTAATGTCAAAATCCACTTTGGGTTGAAAGAAAGGCTGTGACCGTACTTGATTCTAGTGAAAATAAAAATGGTAGAAAATAGTATGGAGGAAGCAACGAATGGGAAGCAACAATGAATGAGAAGCTTCAACCATCAAGCACTACTTTTATTTCCTTAATGTGTTAATCATCAATAGTGTGTTAATCATCAAGCATAGCCTTTTAATCTAAAAGTAAAATAAATAATTTTTGCATAATTTCACTATCTACCCAATTTTGGAATCCTTAAATTATAAAACAAAATTTGTAAAATCTGAAAATGTTACCCTTAAATCCCTAATGCTATAGAGAAAGAGATCAAGAGAGATAAAGCCAAGCCATGGAGAAAAGGAAAATGAAAGAGAAAAAGATGGAGAAAGAATCAAAATTTGTTGAAACACAAAAGTAAAAGAAAGGGATGGACAAAAAGTAAAAAATAGGGTAAAAAGGGTGAGGGTTGAAGGGGAGTTGTACTGAGACCTTTTAGCAATGCTTTTTTAAAGAAATATTGCTATATAATATAAATTAGCTATGTTTTTAATTAAAACACCACTAAATTATTTCATATAGAAGCATTTACAAATAAAAACGGCTAAAATCAATGTTAAAGTGATGCTGCCCCAATATTTTAGAATAGTAGGACATTTTTGGTGCCTAAAAATTACAACGCAATTATAAATTACCATTAGTGGTGTTTTACCATTCAAAATGCTACTAAATTTAATTAATAAGCAGCGTTTACATTGAAAAACACTATTAGTCATAATTGCTTAGTGGCATTTATGGAGCAAAATGCCACTAAATTCTTTTTTCTAGTTAAACACGAAACCTCACAGCATTTTAAAAAACACCAAAATAAAATGCTATTATAGCCCCAGTTTGCTATAATGTTTGAAAAATTGAATTTTTTTATGAAAATATGGATTTTAACTTAAAATTAGCAATTTAAAATAAGTGATAGAATTAAAGATTTTTTTTGAGGCCTTGATCCGAGCCTAGTAGGGCCTGTTATTAGCTCGTCTTTCTATGCGAGATTTAATCAGATTCACTTTGAGGCATTCGAATGCCTAACAAAGGTGGTTCATATAAATTTAATTAATTTTTCTTGAGCTCAAAAAGCAGGAGACAACATCACACTATCCACATTCTCGAATAAATTTTTACTCATCCAAACACTTTAGGGGAAAATAAGCTACTGCTGGAAAAGTAA
>JAQSVH010161706.1:0-12468 GCA_029448705.1 Adansonia digitata | reverse complement strand
TCTAATATTGGATTATTTTTTAGGCTAAAGTCATAAGCAAATTTGAATTTTGATGCAAAAGAATGAAAGGTGGAAAAAATCTTGAATTAAAATAAATAACCTTAAAGTACCGATACTATGTGTTTTTTATCTGTACATCTGGGCAAAAAACCTAGAATGTATCAATACATTGAACATGGTATCAATACAAAGCATGTTTGCATCGATACCATCACACTTGTAGCAATACTTGCTCACCAAAAGTCATGATCTTAGCTACAACATGGGCCTGTATCGATACCAGTAACCTTTCTATTGATACACCATCCTAAGTATCGATACAATACCCTTCTATATTGATACAAATAGCAAAGTTTAGAAAATTTGTTGATGTGGGTTCCTGTGCTAACACATAAGGGCTGTGTATCGATCCATGTAAGTTAGAATTTGGATTTTTCATACCTTCGACTCCCCGAGCACCTTACATTAGCCCAGAATGGTGGGAAATTGATTTATGCTCCTGCAAGTGCCTCCGATGGTGTCGTGGATGATGATCTCTGATGCCTTGGATTTTAGTCCAAACAAAATGGAATGTCTACACAAGCCATATAGTATCGCTACAAGTCATGCAATATTGATACTTACATGGCATTTGTATCGATACTCTTTGAAAAAATTTGAGAAATTGTGAGCAAAAGTTCGCACCAATATCCATACCACAGGGTGTTAAATTGTGAAGTAAATTTTTTTTATCTTAATTATAGCTTAGAAATTTCCTTTTTTTTAATAAGATTTTTCCTTTACCTCTTTCTAAGTATAGGATATTAATTAAAATTTTCTTTCTTTCACGTATAGATTTTCCACCAAAATTTTACAAACCATTTTTATACATGAAAATTTTCATTAAAAATTTTAAATCTAGGATACTCAATTGGACACTTTGAATTTATATCTTAAATTTAAATTTACACTTGAAATATTTTCCTTATTTTCCTCAAGGAAAAAATTTTGATTTTTCCCACGGAATTTTTCATTTAAATCTCTTTAATGGCCATGACATGGAACCTTCCATTAAGATACATGAAATATAAAACTTTTCAATTTAGTTCTCTATACATTAAAATTTTTTAATTTTGGCATATTTTTGCAATCTTTTACACATTAGTCCCTTTTGATTAAATTACTCCATTTAGAATTTCTACGTGGAAATTTTTTATTTTAATTTTTACATACTAAATTTTAATTAAATATTATTTTTTTTAATGGGCCAAGTAGAGATTTTGGTATGCTAATTTTTGGGCTAAATGCATGTAACTTTTAAAGTTGGGCATTAAAAACCCATGGACTTTTACAAATTAAAAGCCTTCAATGCTTTTTATTTTAATTATAATAATTATGATATTTTTAACCATATTTTTATTTATTTCTTTCTTTCATAATTAATTTTATGCCATTTTCCACATGGCATCCATGCACATTTTCCCATTTTCTTTTTTTGTTTTTGTTTTTTATAAAATTTGATATGAAAGGATTCTAAAAGCCTTCAATATTGGCCCATAATCCTTCTTGCATGTACAGTTTGTCCCCGACTATCAAAATTGATTTAAAATTAAATTAAAAAAATGAAATTGGAAAATAAGGAGAAACATTCCGCTAAGAGGCCTCTTGGCCGAATTTCCTTCCCTATAATTACGAAAAGCCTTCCTCTTTCATGAGTTCTTGGTACTTTTAATAAAAATCTTGGATATTTTGAGAGATTTTTTTTCTTTTGTTGAGCGAAAGAAAGGTTTTTTTCCCGGTTGTTTTAACTAGAAATTTTGTCTTTCTTCATACTTACTACTTTATTTATGTTTGATTTTAATTCTTTCCTTTCGTTTTTAGGGAGCTTGATGCTCCTAAGCTTAATTAGGTGAATGCTGGTGCCTAAGGTTTCCATGCCAATTTCAAAGGTCAAGCTATGGGCAATGATCCAAAGTCTTGTTTTTATTTACTATGCATACTTTGGATTTTTGTATGAAATCAATTTTTTTGAGAAAAATTCATTTGGATGTTCTCTTAAGTATGTTCATTTGATTTTTTGTTACCTTGATTCATGCATGTTTTCTTTGTGTGATATTTTTATGCCATTATTTCATGACAAACCTCACATACATGTATGCATTTCACTTCATACATTTGTCCTTTTTGTTTCAGGTTTTTCGCGGCTAATTGATTATGGATTTTATGGTGTTAGTTACTTTAGGATCATGTAGGTTCACTTAGTTGCATGAAATTTATGTATGAGACCATGCGTGTCATTGATTTAGGATGAAAAATATATTTTAGGAGGGTTTGATCAAAAGTCCAAGCACCTTATCAAATTTTTTTTGAATTTCTTTAGGCCATTTCATGCTTGGCTAAATAGTGAAGGGATTAATTTGTAATTTTCCATGATATATTTCATACAATTTAGGCCATTTTTCAATTTGGTCAAAACTTGGAGACCATTTTGCAATTGATCCATAATTTTTAAATTCAATTTTAAGCCCATTCCATGCTTGGCCAACTCTATAGGAGTCTTAATATTTTGCCCATAATTTTCAAGCAAGTTTAGAAACATTATATGCATTTTCAAGTCAAGGACCAATTTGTAATTTTGAAAGTTTAGGGACCTTTTAGCAATCCCCATCATACTAGGGCTATATAGGTCATTAGTGAGCATAAACTCACCCATCTAAGGTAATTTGGCAATTTAGGTGCATTTCATGCATTTTCAAATGAAGAAGGGATAATTTAACAAATTTTGAGAGTTTAAAGGCCTTTTAGCAATCCTTATCATGTTAGGGCTGTTCAGGTATTTTTTAGCATAAAATTTCCCATCCGCAGTAATTGCATAAATTCTACCAAAATCGAGTCATTAGGTTTAGTTTCAGACCTTATATCAAGATAGAGCTTTAATTGGTTTAGGTTTCATATATTCGATCAAAACCGAGTCCATTAGGTTTAGTTTCATAACTTTATTGAGATCAACCTTTAGTTAGTTTAGGTTTTATACCTTTCATCAAAGCCAAGTCACTATGGTTAGTTTTGTACTTTATGTTGGAACGAGATCCTTGATCTTTTATGTTTATTTATTGGATTAGATTGAGTATTAATTTTTTATTAAAAAAAACATGTTTTCCTAAACTGAGGTAATGTTGTCAAGTTGAAATAGTTTGTAAATTTCTCCTAATAAATGGATGGGGTTTTATTGATTATTTTAATAAGAAGATATCTTTCTTATTAAAAGTAAATTAGAATTTTCCAAACTTCACATATAAAATAAAACTTTCGTATTCCACTAGGTTCTTTGCCTAGGTATGAAAGACATTTTGATTTCCGAAATGATAAAAACTTGATTTACTTTTAAACAAAATAATAATGCTACTAGAAAAAGTTTTTAAATTACAAGAATTATGATTAAATACCGAAAATCAAAATCAATCTAAATCAAGATTTAGTTATGTATTGATTTACAAGCTTCATAGTTGGGGACACATTTCATTCAACGCTGACTAACTCCTAAACCCTTTTCACATGATATCTTATCACAAAGATCTCGAATTTTGTTTCTAAGTGTTTCGTAACCTTTAAAAAGATAAACTCTGATAAGTAATCAATCTCACCTAAGCGAAACAGATTGGTGGCTATTTCAAATCTTTCAATTATTTTACAATGACCATCTAGGGTTAAGTCAGGCAAGTCATTCGCTCTAATAACCTAGTCCCAACAAAAGAAAAAAGAGAAATTTACCTTTCCAAGTACGGCACATTGAGTTCGCACTCAGTACGTTGTGTTACCAACCTTTTCACAAAGAGAATCAACTCTTTCACTAAGAGAACCAACACCTTCCCAAAGAGACTAAGCCCTTTCACTATGGGAACCAACCCCTTCACTAAGAGAACCAACCTTTTTCACTAAGGGAACCAACCCCTTCACTGAAAGAGCCAATCTTTTCACAAAGAGAATCGACACTTTCACTAAAAGAACCAAGCCTTACACAAAGAGAACTAACCCTTTCACTAAAAGAACCAACCCCCTCACTAAAGAAACAAATCTTTCACTAAGAGAAGTAACCCTATCACTAAAGAAATGAATCTCTTTCATTAAGGGAATCAACCCTTTCACTAAGGGAACCAACCCCTTCACAGAGACTGTATATACATATGACAATAACAATATGTGCATATCACTATAACAGTTTGTACATGTCACAAGTTCAGTTCTAAAACCCAATCAAAGACTCCCCAAATCATTCAAAATTACTCTACAATAACAAGTTTACTAATACAAATTTTAAAAAAGCAAGCCCACATATATGTACATGAAGTATAAAAGTATGTACATATAGGATAGCTATTAAATTCAACAAAAATATATGTACATTTTTATATTGCAACAAATTTAACTCTAAACCCCAATCACAAAATCAACTTTATAAATTTGCTAGGTTCTTATGGATCAATAAATCACAAATAATCAAATTAAAACAATAACATAATGCACATATCACAATAACAAAATGTACATATCATAATAACAGTATGTATATATCACAATAATATAATTTACAAATCACAATAACAAAGAGAACCAACCCTTCACAAGGGAACCAACCCCTTCACTAAGAGAATGTACATATCACAATAATAAAATATACATATCACAATAACAATATGGACATATAGCTATAACAGTATGTACATGGCATTGAATATAATTGAATGTATATTTGATTATAACTGAATATACATTTCACAATAACACTATGTACATATAGTATTATAGTACAATAGTTTGTATTTATATGACGATACTGAATATACATTTCACAGTAACACTATGTACATATAGTGTTATAGTACAATATTTTGTATTTATCACTCTTGCTATAGAACGGCCCTAACCTTACCATAATCATTCTTTTGCTCCTAGATTAATCTAAAACGTCTCTAAAATAACAGCTTTAGCAACAAACATTTTAAGAAAATAATGTGTACATATAACATAATTGTAAGCACATTTGCATGTACATATATATACATTTTTTTTATTAAGGGACAATTTTTTTTTTCAAAATTCCAATCAATAAAACTCTGTGATAAAATGTGGTCTAAAATTAACTATGTTCCACAAAGAATTAAGATAAAATCTTCATCAACTATCCCCAAAAAAGAACAAGAAAAGAAAATATGTCATCAAAACATAGCTTGGCAAATAATGTTGTAGCTATCGTAAACAACAAAGACATATCAAATTGCGATAGGAAATGAATAAAACACATTAAATTGAGGGAACACATAAAAATCTCATCCCAATTATCAAAAACTGGAGCTACTCATATGTAAATCACAAAACTCAGTATGCCCAGTTCTTTTATGCAAATCATTTTCCTCCAAGATGAAACATAAGCAAAGCCTGGCAAATCACAAAATGCAAGATTGTTATTTACATCCTAAAATTTCTTAAAATTGAAAAAATTAGATATTCATCACTTTCTCCTTAGTTTAGCTATCTTCTATGTCATATTTCTCTATGTTTTTAATTCCTTTAGATCCCAGAAAGATCACCAATGACATAAATATGGGGAAAAAATCAAAAGAACTTCCTCAACATTAAGCATTTTTTTTAGTGTTATCTTCAAATTCTTGCGTCACATTTCACATATTAGCATCAATACGACTAAAAATTTAAGAGGTTATAAGGAAACCGACAAGTTATTTGGGTGCTTATATTTTATTAATTGAAATACTGGTAAAACTAGTTCCAACATTCACAAAATAGAATAATTTTTATCAAATTAAATTAAACCCAATACAAAATCAATACTTTCAAATTAAACCTAATACAAAATCAATTGAAAATTGGAATCACATACTTAAAAGGAGAAGAGTTAAAGGAAGCAGTTCCAACTTGAACTTTAACAAGCTCCAAACAATGTCCCAAACGATCGATCTTCTGGTTCAATGATGCTAATATGCTTTCCATTGTAGTCTCTGAAAACAAATAAACAAACAACTAATAAATTTTTTTAAAAAGGCAAATCTAGTAAATTGAAAATTAAAAGAAAAATAAAAGAGAAAAATTATGCTAAATTGGAGGATAAATTCGAAGATACTACGAACATTTAGGGAAATGTAGAGCTTACTTCGCCATTCTCTCAATTGACTTGGATTGTGGTCCCTACGTTTAAGGCACTTGTTTCCCCTCCTAATGTTTTCTAAACAAAGAAAAAATGAAGTTTTAGAGACGTAAAAGGCTAGAGAAACAAAAAAGTTTTAATTCAACTTTCGTTAAGGTATTTGGGATTTTTCTTTCCTTAGTTGTAATTTTGATTATTTTTATTTCCTTATTTTATATTAATTTTTTATTACATCTTTTAATAAAAATTCTTAATTCAGTGGTGCTTTTCGTATTTTATCAATTATTTATAGCTAATTAGGTTATCATCGTCATTGCAAAAAATAAATTTAATTGTAAAAATGCGATGACGTGTTAAATCATCTAAAGTTGTAGCAGGTACCGAATTGATTTTTGCGTACTACCTGACTGTATGACCTATACAAGTCCTTAAAAAAAAGTCACCCGGGATCTGGACAAACGCTATTTTTTACGGAAAGTCGAGTTTTACACTAATCATGCTGAACAAGTTTAAAAAAAAACTTGAAATCAAAAGCTGGAAAGGTAAAGATAAATGCAAAAAATAGTAAGTAAAGATAATTGAATTACTTTGATTGATTGTTGTTTGAAGAACTCTTTTTTCGTCGTTTAAAACTGGCAGTTGACTAGCCGCTTCTGCCCTTACGGCTACAGGGTAGAAATTGTTCAAGGAACTTACCACTGCATGTAACCACTACTATTTTTTATTTCTTAAGGTTGGGCTATAATTTCTGTCGCAAGAATCATTATGGTGACAAACTACCCCTACCTCGCCAACTGCCTACGAAGGTGCTACCACCACGTTAGGCTCATAAAAATTGATATTTATTTCCATGGAACTGAATTCCCAACATGAAATCGGTAAAATCCAGAATGATGAATAGAAATAACCCATCATTTGCAATTGAATAAGCAATATTATATGCTTCCTAGCGGCTACGTCCGTCGACGACGGCCTGGGAAATGGAATGGATTCATTCAGGTATAATGTTCTTGAGAAAGCTCCACAATGAAGTATAGATCAAATTACCAGACCAAGGCAACGAACAAGATATCATGAACTCTTATTGTCGATCAGCAAACAAAATCGAAATTTAAAATTAAAAAAAAAAGGCCATCATTAAGCGCAAAGTTCCTCTCAACTTTCTTCACTCTCTATCCCACTAATAAAATGTGAGGTCAGCAAAATCAAAGTAGGATTACATTGGTATAGTAATATGTACAAAGCCAAATGCCTCAGATTAACTTCTACAGCCCCATGTTCCTTGTTATTAAACACCCAATTTCATTAGAATATTGGATTTGGATGGTACAAGAATATTTCAAGTTCTAATAACAGGACCCTTGTATAGCCCTCTCCGTATCACAAAGTTGTCAGGAGGCTGAAACTCTTCTAACCAGCTCACTTCTGAGTATCTCACTCCATTCACTTCAATCTCACCTTCATTTCAACCAACCAAATCAATAAGAACACGACAACATATTGTACAAAAAGCTACAATAGTAACTAGGTTCAAAACTATAATTTCTTACCAGGCAAATCCCTTCTTGGGGACCTCCGGAAGTATGTGCAGTGTCGTCCATGCTCCGATGAGTAAGGTGGAGATAAAATATCAAAAATGGCACAGGGAGTCCGAGCCCTGAAACAATGAATATTGCCTCCACTTGTGGGATAAAGTACTGTTGTTGCACAAGGCGCTGTCATCTCAGTATCCTTAACCAGTTTTGCAGCTCTTGCTACAAATCACCAAGAATAAGCAACACAAGTCAAAGATTGATAACCATATAAGCACATTATAGCCTTGGAAGAGAGAAGGGAAAATGCATTATTTAAAATGATACACATCAACACTTTACCATGAATAAATTATCAATACTGTAACATCTATTGAACTGGCAACCACTATTTCGATGGGGTTAAATTCCATTAATATTTGTTATTAGAAACCCAAGCGGCGCTCAATTAAAAACTCATCAAAGGTCAAAAGGAATGCTTTGGTTGGCTACTATAACTATTCATTTGGTCTGGTTTGGTTTCAAAAGCTGAAATATTTGTTGATGACAGTTCCATTCAAATGGAACTGTGCACATGCCTAGCTAAGTACGGTAGCAACCCAAAACTTGCCTCCAAATATTTCAATAAAGCAGTTAAGAAGATATGTCCCAAGCATTCTCAATAATCTGGAAGTAAACTACGTCTACACAAGATGAGGAATTCAACAGCCCTCTCACTTCCTTGGATGCTAGCAAAAAGGCTTTTTACATCTTCCCTATTTAAAGAATCATCTGCTGAATAAAAGACATCCAGCATTTAGTATTTCCAAAGTTATCTTCCTCCTATTCGAATCAATTGCTCGTTCAAAATGAGCTTCAATCTCAAAATATTTTTTCAGTTATTCAAACAAACCACCAGCACATGGATAAATAAATGCAATGCAGGTTATACAGAAAACTGTATATCACAAGGCAAATATAGGTTTGAAAAGAGGTCCATTTCTCTCTCAAGTCTTACAAGAATTCTAATCCTGTGAGGCAAATGGTAAGAACAGGAGTTACACAAGATTTCTAACATCAGAAGATTAACAGAGCTTTATAAAAGGCACTAAATCTTTTCGAACAAATTAACAAAGAAAACTCCTGAAACAAAGGTAATCCAAAAAGAATAATAATTGAAATGGGACTCATGAAGTTGCAAGGAATTTTCAATAGTTTCTCATTACTGAGTCAATTGGATACAAGCCTATAGATTTGTTATCAATTTATACACAAGAACCTATTATTCTATGAACAGCGTTAGTTATGGCTTAGTTAATACACATCAAAGAAATATGGAAACGCTAAAAACACACCTTGTAGTGGATCTTCAGGCTCTGTTGGATCAAGCCAATCGTATGATTTTACATGTAATGAGCCATAGATAAGCCTGCTCAGTACTGTCATTCCTGGATGATTATGCAGAGGTATGATAGAGGAAGGTGGCATACAAAAAATTCCTATCTGCAGAGAAAGAGGAAAACAAAAATGAAGGTCTATCCATAGCAAATATTGCCTACTTCAATTTTCGAATGATTAAATGTAATTTCAAGGGAAGTGTTCATTTTAATAAATTCTAGGAGATATCCGGCAACAGGCATCGCCCTTGCTTTATAACTATGAAAATTTGTCCCCTCAATGACAGGTGATATCTTTCGTAATCATGATGAGAAGTTATTTAAAGCTTGTGCTTACAGAGAAGCTGTCACACTCATGTAAGTGCAGATACTTAATTGGTGGCAATGACTGATGGGTTCCATTCCGCTCATGAACAGGACCAGACCAATTACGTACTAGTTGCGCCTCCTGTTCCAGACCTACATCAGAAGGCTTCACTTTCTCTGAAATAAAATGACAGTTTGCATTAAAATGCAGTGAATATGCTATGGAACTAAGAGTTTCATGCGAAAACAAACAATACTTGGACTATCATATTCAGTGGCTTAAAAAGTTGCATGGTTCATCAAAAATCTATCTACCAAGAAGAGCATTTGCTCAATGTCACAGTATCCATTGTATTTAGTGCTTTAAATGAGAATAATAGTAATACTCACAAGGATATCTTGATCCGAAAACAATTAGTATAGCTATACATTTCAATACTCACAAGGATAGACTTCTACCATAGGAAAAAATAAAAGTTGCATTTAGTGTAGATAGATTATCCTCACACCGCATAAGAGAAAGGGGAAAGTACAGAGCATCCCAACCACTGTTTTCTATTTTATATCTAGAAGCACCCAAATGCCAAATAATTGTCAAGGTGTGTAGTTAATATAAAACAAAACCTGTTCCGCAATAATGAAGCGGCTGTTCAATGTGAAGAAAAGAACAATTTGCGATTTTAATTCTTGATACAGCAAGCTTTTCATACTCAAGAAGCAAGTGCTTCATAGATGACTAGTTGCTATTATTTTGAAGATTGATTTAATGGTTAAAGGCAACTGGCAATGATCATTTACCCTTAGACATGATAGCTAAAATGATTAAATTTAATAGAAATCAAATGACATAGAGCTTAAAAGCATAGCAAGAAAAGATATTATTTCCTTAAAAACATAATTAAGTTCTGATCTGTACCCATGGGAGTGAGAACAAATTTCTCACTCTACAGAAATTCACTTTGTCAACAAAAGTTCATATTTTTGTAATTAAATCCACTGAAAATGTGGAAATGTTTTGCAAATTTAATTATGTCAGAGCCTCTTCTTACAGAACAAAAGTTTGAACTTAAGAAAACAAACTTAACATCCCAAATAATTAACCTTAGTACCTTTTTGCTTTTAATCACTAAACAGAGGGAAACTTGGCATCCCAGTCGCCAAGAAGCATAGAACTATATATTGGTAGAGTTGCCAAGAAACGACTATATTAGGAGTAGCATGAAGCAACTTACAACAGCTAATGTCATCCAAAGAAAGATCCAGCTGACTTAAATTAAATATCTAAGAGTAAATTTACATGTTTCAATTGTTCAAAAACAACATCACAACTAAATGCTAGAATAATTAACTTTCATAGTATTGACTGACTACTAATTCTGAAAATATGCAGAAAATGAAGAATGACTTTCAACATGATTTTATCTCAATAATAATAACAACTAAAAAAGCATGGGTGACTTGGTTCAACCATAAGCTCAAAGAACAAACATGGCAAGAGAAAGAATCATTAGTGAATACCTAGCATAGCACGAACTCTTTCAAGAGCTTCATCAGAAACAGGGCCATTGGGAGAGAATGACACTCTGCAAGTATTATAAAGCCTCTGTATATAATACGGCATGTTTATAAAGACGATACCAACTTAACTGAACGGACCAAAAGCCTCTATATCAGTAAGCTGATAACGCCTTTTTGCAAGTAACTTACTAGTGGATATTGCGATGAAAGATACAATTTGCTGATAACTGGATCTGCAAAGTAATCCGGTGGTGGTAGATCTGCATGGCAATTATTTCATCATCCCTCCCAGCAAATCTCAGCTACAACCACCGCATCTAACAAGGCAAAGATTGAAGCCAAAGTAAATAAATTTAGTTCATTTAAAAAAAACACTGACTAAATAACTATAAAGGCCGCAGCCTCCCTTATTTCAAATTTCAACAATTCAATGCATAATTTGATAATTACTATTACTATTAGTATAACATTAACCCTCCCAAGAGAGAAAATGCAAAGCAAATACAACAAATTATAAACTAAACTCATCCTGGGAAAGGGCAAGTAGTTCAATTAAACAAAAACGTACCAGTCAACGAATTTCAATTAATTGTCGCTTCTTAATTTTCTACAATTTGAATCTAATTTTCTCGGGGGTTTATATTTACCAAGAAAAGAAGAAAAATAAGGAAACAAAACGATGATAAACATAAAATATAATAGGATAGCCAAAAACAAAATTAATTGAAAAATATATGTTTGTAAACATTATATGCAATACCAGAAAAAATAGAAAATCGTTAAAAATTGAACTAACCAATTTGAGATCCATCAAACTGATAACAGAAGATGGGCGTGGAGAGTTAGGATAAAGAAGGAAGAAGAAATTTATTTGTGAAATTATTAAGAAAATTTATTTAAGAAAGTAAAGAAGAGAAAGGGATCGCAGAGAGCAACGCAACACTGAGAAAGACGAAGCAGTATCCTTTGTTTACCTTTTTTTTTTTTTTTGCCCCCTTCGGACTGCGATTAGCCTATACGAAATTGATTTTACATAACTACCTTTGGTCTAAAATCATTTTACATTTCTATCTTATTTTTTAATCGTAGAAGCTTGAGAGCGAATAAATTGTGGGCATTTTATAGAAATATTATAAATTTTTTTTATTTTTTAATTTACAGTCATTTCTAAATTAATTTTTAAAATTTATTTTTTTGTATATCGAAAACTCGTTATGAGAGAAGGCGAGATAATTTATTAAAAATTCGTCATGCTATATGACGAGTTCTCAACAAGAGAGAAAACTATCATTGAGAACTCGCCATCAGAGATAGCGAGTTCTGAATGGGTAGGAGCTCACATCTATGAGAGCGAGTTTCCACTGCAATAAAAAAATTTCAAAAAAAATAAAATTAACAAATAGTTATTAAATAAAAGTGAAAGCCAAAAAAATAATTTTGAAGAAGGAAATTATATCCATTGAAATTATTAATAAAGAGATTAAAATTATTTATCTACTCCTCTTTGATCTGCTAATCTACTCTCCTCCATATATATATTTACATAAATTATATATGAATATATAAATTATCTATCGTATTAGAAAAAATCTGATTT
>JAQSVH010161696.1:11447-25356 GCA_029448705.1 Adansonia digitata | reverse complement strand
GTCTTACTAAATTATTTATGAATGCTCTCCAGTAACCTGGTGGAGACTCAGTTATTATCGTTTGGGAATGTTGCCTTACTTTATTTTTTTAAATATAACTTTAAAACAATGTAATAAGCATGATAAGGATGAATATGAGCAAGTAATAAACTTAGCATTATTGTATATAAACCATTGTTTTATTTATTTATTGGATTAACCATTGTTTTAGTTATTATGTTTTGGCAATAACTCGAAAATCACTTACATCGGAGAATTTCCCAGAGTCCCCATCAACTTGGAGAAATTTAAGAAAACACTCTTTCGCACGTTAATACTCCAAGTTATTTCGTGAGGGTGACAATAGTGATACTTGGTGAGAAGATCCTAGGAACCTCCTCAACAACCTAATGGAAGTCACAAAATCATTTCCGGGGTCATAAAATCCAAAACGAAATTAACCTTTTATTTTATTATTAGTTTTTAAAAGAGAAAATGAATGAGAGTTTTTTTTTTTTTTTTTCCATTTTGAAAATTGTTGCTAAATATCCCAATGCTTTCGGTAATATTTCATGGATCCCTTAAGATTTATTCCTAAATGAATGTTAATGATGTCCGAGTCACGAGTCGGATAAGAATGACGAAAACAAGTCAGGTTCCTTTCTTTTTCCTTTTTCTTCTTCTTTCCTTCCCCTCAAGACTAGGTTGAGCAAAATGGACTCAAGTCAGGTTCGGATCATTGCTTAGGTCCCTTCTCTTTATTTGACAATATTTAGCCTATTTTCTTTTTCTTCTCCCCATTTCTTTCACTTTCTCTCCGCTTCTCTGCTTTCTTAACGTTTCTTCTTTAAACCAAGAAACCGCCTCCAATCTCAGATTTCGGCGACTAAGCATCGATGGTTGATCATAACCAAAATTCACGCTCAACCTTCTTTCAACCTCTTCGTTTCAAATACGAACTTTTTTATGCCTGAAAACACTCCCAAAAGCCTAGGTGTAAAGCTTAACCATGAAACTTCTACTTAAAATCCAATTGTCCTCATTTGTTGGATTGAGCCCAAATTTCATCCGAAGCTTTCTTGCAACGTCCCTCAACTTTTCACCGTTCAAATCTTTAAAAGCACTTCCCTAA
The DNA here is from genome assembly GCA_029448705.1 of Adansonia digitata. Classification (NCBI taxonomy): domain Eukaryota; kingdom Viridiplantae; phylum Streptophyta; class Magnoliopsida; order Malvales; family Malvaceae; genus Adansonia; species Adansonia digitata. The sequence goes on along the minus strand of JAQSVH010161696.1, from coordinate 24,245 downwards.
CCCCTCCGAAGCTAAATTTGTCGAACCCGCTGCAAAAATGTGTTGTTTGCTTTTTGGTTTTGCTTACTATGTAGGATGTGTTCTAGCTATGTATTTGTATTTTGAATATCCTTTCTTGTCGCTTTTGGGTTCGACCGAGAGGATTCTCCTTGTTTTCTCTTCCTCGTTAGCTCTTTTGTACAGCCAAGCAACCGATGAGAACTCCTTGATTTTTTTTGGGATATGGAGGTTGCTTCGAGTTTTGGGGAAGGGTTCCAGTGGGTTATGGGCGTGCCATGGTAATGTGATGGTAGGGTGTACTGACGGTGATTCACACTGCCAGTAATCCTCTATTCTTTTTAATTTTTGAAGTTCTAATTATTAGTTATTATTTTATTTACTTTAAATTTTAATTAATTAAATTTTAGTTAATTTATTAGTTTACAAATAAGTCAATTGAATCTTTGATTAATTCCGGACGAAATTAGGTGTTTACATCTTCCATAAGTTTGATATATACTTGCTTGGACTGTGATGCTATTTAATTTTTGAACTTTCATGAGTTCTGCTTATATTATAAAAAAAAAAATGATATACTTTGATATAGCTTGTGCCTTTCACGTAAAATCTATTTGTGCCTAAAAATCGATCACTAACTCTCAGAAACAGGGACGAAGTATTCGCTTGAATATATCTATACTCAAGTGTTTGTCTTTGTTGAATAAGTGCATTGATGAAATACCTTCTCGAAAGTCTTGTGTTCGAAGCAAATTGTAGCTAAGACGTAATTGTGAGACATGATATATAAGACTTACACACTTACAATTCTATATCTTTTTGGTCAAAAAATATCATGTACTGACTTGGTGGTCATCGCATTAAAATGCTTAAATTGGGTACATTGCTACACTTTGTACTTATGCTTTCAATTATATGCTTTTATGCTTGAAATTGTTATGCCTTGAAGCTATCCTTGATACATATGCTTAAATGAATATATCTTACAAATTATACATGTATTAAAATGAATATATATGGCATTATCTTAAATATTGTTGTTGAAATGATATAACTTGTGTTGAAAAATCAAGTCGGAGATTAAGCTACGAATATTGGATACAATGTTAATATGTTGTGAAACTAGCTTTGTTTATGAGGGAATTTTTCAAAAAGTGTTTTTTTAATTTATTTTAACTCATTTGATAAACAAATTAAGGGAAATTTTCAGTAAAAAAAATAAAATTTATCTTAAAGTTTATATTTGAAAAAATGAGAGATTATTAGCTTTAAATTCATCGTTGTTTCGAAATGACAAAAGCTTTTAAGTGTTTATTTTTAGAAGTAAATTTGCTTAAATTGTGTACACCTCAAACAAAAAATTTCACCTAAAGATTATTTACTTGAAGCCTCAATGCAAGTCCATTAGGTATTTCAAAGAAAATTATTTTCGTTGGACTTAATAAAATTGTGATACAATATTGGTTTTGAGGCAAGGAATTTTTATTTAGCATTCAAAGCAAACTGATTTATTATTGGACTTGAAAATAATTTTGAAAATTTAAAATATTTGCTTCAATATTTTTTTATTAATCCCATATTGAAAATAATACAAGTTTTCAAGTTCACAATATTCGTCAAATGATTTTTAAGGAAAAAAATAGTCTTTCTTCAAGCTTAAAATGCATGATTTTTAACAATTTACGCTATATTTGGATAGACGATGGTAAAGAAAATGAAAGGAAAGTAAAGTACGCTAAAAGAAATATTTTTTTTTTAAGAAAAGAAAAAGATACATCTACCATTTGTTTGGATGGTACAAATTAATAAAGGAAAGGAAAGGAATCCTGCCAACCATTGTTTATTAAAGAGTGAAAAATAACAGAAAGGATTCATTGCAATAGTAGCCTATTTTCATAAAGTAATATATAATATCAAAATTATTCGTAAAATAGAACAAAAACTTATACCAAACATCAAAATTGTTCATAAAAAACCATAATAAGAGACGAACAAAAATTCATAATTAGAGAGTGAATCAATAACATGTCGACATATATTTGTCTAGCATAAACTAATTTTAAAAAATAAAAAATAAATATTTTCATCCTAATAAAATAAATTTGTGTCAACAGATTAAAAGTTTACTAGTAATGATGCTTTAATAATATTCATAATTTTGAAATTATTATAAGTAAACATATTCTTATATGAGAAAATTGAATAATATGAAGGAAAAGGTATTTTACATATTAATAAAATATTTTGACTTTTTTTTCCTTTTTATTCCCTTCAAATTGGGGTCACGAAAAGTAAACATTTGAAGGGATATAAAGGGGTCCTCAACTCCTTTCTCTTTTCCAAAATTAATTAAAAATTTTATCTAAACGAGAGAAATGTTTTCCCTTTTCCATTATTTCCTTTTCTTCTCTTTCTTTTCTCTCAATCCAAACATAGTGTTAAAGAAAAAATTGATCTTTTTGTGAAAAGGGTCAATCCTTTCAACAAAAAAAAAGTCTACTTTGTTACAAATTTTAAAGTTGTTGATTCTCATTGAAAAAGGATAATCACTATCCTGTTTTAAGGCTAAATTTGAGCTTGTAGCAAAAACAGATCGATCCTCTTAAAAAGGGAATTGATCCATCCCCTTGTAGCTAGTACCCTAGAATGGCTGGTTTCTTCTCAAACAAATGGTTCATTTGTTCACTTTCTCCCAAATGCTCCAAAGTCATTTCATGTTATAAAATGGCATTTTAGAATCTTAGGATGGTTAGAGGATTTTGGAATTAATTACATAGTAATTAGCACAAAATAAGCTATACAATAGTTTTGGTTACGTTCTAAACTAAGAAAATTGATTTAAAGATCACTTGGATAAGCTTTACATATGATGGGATTAGAATATCGTTATGGGATTTTTTTACTTGTGTAAAAGGATTTGAATACCATGTTTAGAATGTGTTTTGTCAGAATTTATGAAGGACTTGTATTCCCTAATTCAAGGATTTAAATCCCTTTAATGGTTTCTCTATGATGGCTAATTTCATTTCAAACTCATTAATACCTTTTTAAAAAAATGCCTTTTCATTGGTGAAAGGTTGCCAATGGCAACTATTAAGTACCAAAATGTGTGATTTAATTAAAAAAAAACAAGTTGGTTGGATTAAATAACATTACTAAAGAGAGAAACTCTTGATTAAATCTCTATAAATAGATATCAATTTTTTCCAATCAACACGAGAAAGCATGAAGATGAAACATATGAGAAAAACCAAAAATTTTGAATTATTTATTCTTCCTTTTATTCTCAATTGAAGCAAGTCTTTTATAAATTTGTATGCTACAAAAAAACTAGGTCGAAGAAAGATAATTTTTCCATAATAGAAAAGAAGACATTTAGTGGTTTGATTTCACTAGAGCAAAATGATTTCAAATATAAGCTTCATTATGTCTTTGGTCGATTCAATAGCCTTGTTGCATAGCATTAAGGCTGAAGCTAAAGATAAATCTAAAGGAAAGTGGCATTGGCAGGACATGAAACCATTTCCTCTTACCTTTGATTCTTTTTCTTACACTCACCATATTCAAATCCACCCACACAAAATTTTCAAACAATGATCTTTAGCCTTATATCTAGTTTTCTTGATTGAGGGTTCAAAAGGTTAGAGTGTTTGGATAGATGGAAATTTCTTTGATTGCAAGAAATGATGTAAATTCTCCTCAACATATTGAACATTACATATATTCTCGCAACTACTAAACTTGAAGAAAAGGAGAATGAAACTAGTAATGATGTTCACGGAAGGCATAATTGGAAGAATGATGATTATACTTGTATAGGATGCATCCTAAATAATATTTTTGATCACTTTTTGAAACTTATAGTTCTATCACTTCTACAAAGGAGTTACGGGATTAATTAAATACAAGATACATGAAAAAGGATCTAGTTAGCAAAAACTTCCTAGTTACAAAGTGGAATTCATATAAAATAAATGAAACTAACCATCATAGAATAAATTGTTGAACTTAAAATGATCTTCAATAGATTCAAGCAAAACAAGATGAAAATGAATGAGGCAATTATTGTTTCATCTATCATTGATAAATTCCTACCCATGAACCTTGAAATGCCAAAAAAACAAAAAATCTCTCTTGAGAAGCTTGCAAGATATCTTTGTATTGAAGATTAATATCGTAAAGAAAACGAGAAGGGAAAAGAGACTTATGTCTTTTATTCCAAGTTGTGAAGGAATCAAAGCCTAAAAAATCCACAAAAAGGGATGTATTTTCCTTTAATAGTCAAAAATTCAAAAAAGAAAAAAAATGCTTACTTCCAATGTGGAATGTAAAGCCATTTTAAGAAAGATTAATATATTTTTAAAAATACAAAAGGAGCATCTCAAGCAAATAATGGCAATTTTGTTATTGTGATTCTAAAATCAATGTCTTGGATGATTATCAAGCCTGGTGGATTGATTTTGTTATTGTAATACATGTTTGCACTAATAAAGCCTTATTCATGTCTTTCATTCGAAAAAAAAAAAGGTATTGTACTCTACTTAGGAAATTATCTACAGCTAAAATCAAAAGCAAATGAACTATAATTTTGAAATTCATTTTTGGAAAAGTTTTTATTTTAACAAAATTTTATTATGTTTTGAATGTGAGAAAAAATCTTGTGTTTGGTAATTTACTTAATAAGTTTGCTTTCAACTTAGTATTTGAAGGGGATAAATTTGTATTATCTAAGGGTACCTATGAAGTTATGTTCAAGCTTAATGTAACTCCTGTTAATATAAACAATAAGATGAATGATTCTATCTATGTGGTTGACTCATTTATGGTGTAGCCGATTAGAATATATGCACTATAATAGAACACTCACAATGTCTAAGCTTAACTTAATTCCTTTTATTAAGAAAAAAAGATGAGAGTTATAGGACTTACATGTATATTAAGATAACTAGAAACTATTTCCAAAAGTTGAAAGATGTATTAAATTGCTTGAATTGATACATAGTGATATACGTAACTTATGTGGAACTCCTTCATTAGGTGGAATAAAGTGTTATATCACTTTCACTGATGATTTTCTGAAGATCTTGCCATGTTTATGCAATGTATTCAAAAGATGAATCCTTAGAGAAGTAAAGTTATAAGAGTAAAGTAAACTTACTTTGTGATAATATAATAAAATAAAATCTTTGAGAATGATAGAGAAAGAAAATATTATGATCCAAGTTATTTTGAATCCATTATAATTGTTCATGAAGTTTTAGCACCATATCTCCATAATCAAATGGTGTGGCTAAATATAAAAGATAAAAGTATAACCTAAAATGGTTAATGCCATTTTGTCCAACTTCTTTTTAAGATAAGGTTTTTGGGGTAAGTTAAGTTGACAACTTCTCACATTCAAAATAGTTCCAAATAAAAGAAACAAGGTTCATCCATATGAGTTATAAAAGCAAAGAAAACCTAACCAAAGCTATCTTAAGCTGTGGGGTTGTAAAGTAATTGTAAGGGGTCCGAACTTAAAAGTAAGAAATTAAAAGAAAAAGGAATTAAAGGCATATTTATATGTTATGCACAAAACAGTAAGGCATATAGATTCATGGTTATTTAGCCAAATCATCCAATTTTCATTAATAAGATACTTGAGTCAAGAAATGTCATGTTAATGAACAAAGATTTAAATATGGTCTTGGACCATCAATAGTGATTTTTCTTTTGAGTTTTGCTACTTTTTTTATTCACTTAACTTTATTATGTCAAATTTAATCACTACTATTGGAATTTTTGTTCTTACTTATAATGATAATTATATGTCTTATGATTAAGGATATCTGAGATTTTTTGCTTATATGAGTTTGTTTAATATTTCAATGTTTGGGTTAGTTACTAGTTCAAATTTGATACAAATTTATATCTTTTAGGAATTAGTAGGAATGTATTCTTATCTATTAATAGGGTTTGGTTCACATGAGCTACTAAATAAAAACTTATAAAAAAAGGTTAATGCCTCATTATATAGATATTGCTTAAGTTAGTTCAAATGAATTAAAAAAATGATTCTTCCAAAATTAATGAAGAAAACCTTATACTAATACTAGGAACAAGTAAAAAAGCCAGGAAGTCGACTTTGGCGTAAAGTTTAATATGTTTTTAGTTGAAAGAAGAAGAGAAAACATGATGTTAAAACACATAGGAAAACTAAAAATTTTGAATTGTTTTTTCTATCGTATCATTATCAATTGAAACAAGTCTTTTATACTTTGTTTATTATGGAAAATTAAGTAAAAGAAAGATAGTTTTATCCCTTATAAAAAGGCATTTATTGGTTTGATTTCACTAGTGTAAAATGATTTCAAACAGAGGCTTTATTGTATCCTTGAGCTATTCGATAACCTCTGTTGTATACCATTACTGATACAACCGAAATAAGTTTAATGGAAGGTGGCATTTGCAATCTTAAAGCCATTCCTTTTTTTATTTGATTTTTTTTCTTGAACTCACCATCTTTAGATCCATTCTTATAATTTTTAAATAATAATCATATAGTATATTCCTTTAATATGGAAATCAATCGTTAGATATTTGATAAGGCAATAAAGTCTCATGAAGTAGCTTTTTGGAAAAAAAATACTATAAATGATAAAATGAACTTAAATATAGGAAGCCACACATGGATTTTAGTAGACTTACCTTGGGTTGGAAGTGGCTTTTAAAAAGGAAATGAAAATGGATGAAAGTATAAACAAGTTTAATGCTAGACTTGTTGCTAAGGGATTTACATAAACATATAATTGATTATTTTATACATATGCATAATGGTATATGTCCTTGAACCAATCAGATTGGGACATAAGATATACAATTAGATAACTACACACTAATTACTGGCCTAAGTAATTCAAAGTTTTCCTTAATGTTAGTCGTATAATTGACTATCATGAAACCACTAATTTAATGAAGCGCAAAGAGTTTAAGATGTCTTATAAAGGAATTACAAAGGATTACAATTATGAGATCCTTATGCATTAAAGCCAAGTTCATTAAAACATTCATGGTCATCGTATTGCTAAGACAAGGCATTGGCAATGCTCAAAAACAAACACGTGTTATGTCTTCTTCCTTACGAAGTAAGTAGCTGATCTTATAGCTTGATGCATTTGAGATACTTGGGATGGCATGGGAATGCTTATTTTATGGAGATAAGTTCATTGAACATGGTCTATATGAGAACTTGATTTGGTATTAGTCCTTTAAGTGTCTATGGAATATGTTCTCATGTTCCAGTCATCTAAATAGTCCTTTGACTTGTGATACCAGGTCATTTTATATGGGGAGTTTCATACTTTAATTTCATCATTAGTTGTCTACTTTAATAGATGCTAGAGATAGGGAGATTTTTTGTATGAAAAAAAACTTATAAAGATGAAAGAGTGATCCAAAGTGGATTCACCACTACTAGCGACATTAGAGACATATCCTATTAGCTCTTAACTATGGTTAATTTGATTAAGGTTTTTGGCTAGAGCATAGTGAATTATAAGGAATCATTCCTTGTAGATCATGGCTATTAACCATAAATTGAAAGAACTATCATGGATTGAAGCATGAAAAGACACTGTACCATGCTTATGCTTATTTCAAGATATACAAAATTTAGTTGAACTAACATGCTCAATTCATTAAAGTCTTACTCATTAGTGAAACCCCTGCTGTTGCATTTACTAGAATTTTAGTTAAACTTCCAAGCTCAGTATAAAAAATTACAATTGTAACTACTCAGGTAATCCATGATGTGTGTATTTATGCAACTTGTTTTTGTACCTCTCATGGCTTTATATGAAGTCTTTATATCATGATGTATAAAAGTAGTTATTTCATTCTGCATCTTGGTAGTCATTGAAGGAAGGAAAATCTTCGTTAAAAACTTTTGGGGCCTAACTATCCTAAGTAGTAATTAGGCCAACTGGTAAAGAATGTAACTAGCTCTCAGCCTTATCTCTAAGTAAGAATGGGAACAATCTAAGTCTAATGGCATTAATAGTAACACCATTATCCTTAAAAGTGTCACAGATCTTTAATAAGCTAGATATGAGCATTTGCATCTTCACTTGCCAAACCACTAAATTGATTAGCTTGAACCATCTGTATAATAATCAATTTGGTCTCAAATTATTAGCTTATATGAGAGGTTGCTTTATCCCAAAAAGTGTATCAGTAACCACTAGCATAGCATACTACCATAGTGCTTGATTGTTCTTTATCTCTTGTTTTACATTAGCCATGGTGCTTTGTAACTATTTAGATGCTTCTCTTTTCTTTATTCGATTTCGTTGATAGGTTCAATTGACCCTTAAATCTAAAGGAAGCAATTCATTGCCTTTAGTATGTTGCATACACCTACGAATAACACTTGAAAAGAAAATAGGAACAAACATAAGGAAAACAATAAAACAAAAATATCTAAATTAAAAATAGAATTACTTGGAAACAATATTAATAAACCAAAATAATCCCCAACAATTGTACCAAAAACTTGTTCTATGATTTTGTGAACACAAGTGCTTGTTATTGTTAACAACAATAAAATGATAAATATCAAGTATTGTCCCATAAGGATTGATTGATTACTAGGTACCAAAATTATAATAACTCTAACTTTATTTGAATTAATCAAATACTAATTTAAAAAAATTTGAAAGAAAAAATATATTAAAACTAAACTAAATAAAATGCAGAAATTAAATTAAGAAATATCAATTAACTAAACGCCTAGGGTTTTTGATTTCATCATAACTAATCTAAATTAAATTATATATCTTATTAATCTAAATTATTAATTATATATCTCCTTTCGGTTTCATTAGGATTAATAGATCATCCAAGTACTGGCCAGCTAATTAGAAACATTAAGAACAATGAAGAACACTCAATTAAGGAAAATAATTCATCAACTAATTTGAAAAAATAATTCAAAACATCATAATTAGGCTACATTATAGCCATAGAAAAGAAATTTAATTCATGCTAAAAATAAAGAAAATCCTAACAATTGTTTTGAACATGATTCTAGAAAAATAAAAAAAGAATAAAAAAAGAAACTCTAATTGATTTTTGACATTGTAGTTGTCATCTTCTTTTTAGATCCAAAAGTTTTCTACCTTTTTTTAGATCTAAAATAGTGCATTTATATCTGAGTATTGTGGGGAAAATATGGAAAATTAAGGTAAAACCTTATGTAGTCAAAGCGCCTAGGCACTTAGGCATTGACCTTGTTGGAATTTTCTAATTCTTATGATGCCTACCAGCACCTAAGATCTAAAAATTGGCATCTATGTGCTACTTTGTATGGATATTTTCTTCTAAATTACCTTGTAATGCCTAAGTACCAGCTTCTTAGCTTGTAATATCGCGAAAGAGCCTTGATTCATCTAGCTTGATCAAAATCCATTAAATCATAGAATAAACCCAAAAATATATAAAAGTACCAGAATTTCTTGAAAATCAACCAAATGTCAAGCAAAATAATATCTAATTCATGTGTATAAAACCCACTCATCAAGATGGTTCTAGCTGCCATCTGTGTGGATCACTGTTAAAGGCATGATGCACGTGCTACTCATGATCTAAGATATCTTTTCTAGAAGCCTAGCCACCACTCATTAGGGTTCTTCAAGAGTTGATTTAGCTCCAGATTACGAGAATTGTGAGTTAGGTAGCCCCTCATCAAATGAGTAATTTAAATTTTGTATATTTTACTATGATTTACTACATGCAAGTCCCTCCCTAAAGATCCATGAAAAAGTTCAACTATTTTTACGTTTATGTCCTTTGCTACCTTTTTAATGTGTTCTGTTGATTTTTGAAATTTATTATATGTGTGAGGCCATACTTTACTTGAGATATGATCCTTGCAAAGCACTGGTCAAAAGAATTATTGCAATAAGAATGCTGGTCGTATTGGCCCCAATTTATATAAATTAGAAATTTGCTAAATGGATATGAAAATCATATTTTTTAAATAGTGAATTAGATGAAGAGGTTTGTATGAAATAATCTAAAAGGTTTATAATTTAGCAACAAGAAAAGAAATAGTGTAAATTAACTAGGTCATTATATGGGCTAAAACAAGCTTTTAAGGAATGGCATCAAAAGTTTGATAAAGTAGTTCTAGCTTTTGGATACATTACCAATAAATCAATAAATATATCTACCAAATCTACCAATGGTAAAGATGCCGTCATTTGTTTATATGTAAATGATACATTTATTTCTGGTATAAACTTGGAATAAGTTAAAAGTACTAAAAGGTTTTTGTCTAGCAACTCTGCTATGAAGATATGTGAGTTGTGGATGTGATTTTAGGATTAAGGATGCATAGGCAAAATGATAAATTAATCTTATCCCAATCTCACTCCGTTGATAAAATTCTTAAAAAGTTCAATCACTATGATTGTGCAATGGTTACGACACCATATGATCCACAAATAAAATTAGAATATAATAAAGGAATGTTATTTGTGAAATTGGAATATCAAAAGTGATTGGTAGTATGATGTATGCTATGACATGTGCAAAATCAGATATAGCTTTTTGTGATTAGCAAGCTAGTAGATATAAAAGTAACCTCGGTAACTTATACTAGATAACTAACATGGAGGATTATTATCTACTTGTGAATGGATATTCATGACTGGTGAAGGTGAAATCTTTTAGGGATCAAATAAGTAAAATGTATAATGGATTCTACTATGGCTTTAGAATTTGTTGCAATGGCATTAATAATTGAAGAAGTAGAATGGCTACGAAATCTATTATATAAAAATTCTTAATGGCGAAAGCCAATGTCACCTATTTCAATACATGTGAGATTGAACTATAATATCACGAGCTTATTACAAAGTATACAATGGGAAGTAGAGACATATTGGTTTAAAACATATCTATGTTAAAAAACTAATAATAATGGATGGGGTAATTCCCATAGATTTTGTCAAGTCAAGAGAAAACTTGACAAATCCATTGAAAAAAGGTCTTAGAAGAAATATAATTTCTAAAATTTCTAGAAAGATAGGACTCAAGCCCATAAATTGAAGTCACACATGATGGACACTGAACTAAACACGTAATTTGACATTAAGCCTTGAGTTTTAATAAGTCAAGTACATCATTTGAATGTGGCTACAAGCCTAAAGCAAATCCTGTTTTAATTAAAGTGCTTGGAATCGTATGTTAAGAGGGGGAGGTTGAGTTAAATCTCTTAACAAACCCATAACATGTTAATTAAAGTGTTGATATGCTTTATATAGTAGCATTTTTTTATTGAGTTGACCTATATAAGCAAAAATGGCGCTGCTTTTGCGAGCAAATGGCTTGTCTCTTAAGTATTCATAAAAGGATACAAGACAAAAAACCAATTATAGTGTCAAACATTGCTAAATTACATTTTAAGTCTTCAAATTCTTGTATGGATTAGTTCATGACTATTCATTGGTTCAAATATCTAAGATTTAGCTTACTTTTCTAATTAGACCAACAACACTTTTTCTATAAGGTGGAGGTTTTAAATCGACAAATTACCTTAACTTATTTATAAGATTTTTTAAAGTATCAAACTTACTTTATTTTGAAAATGGTGAAAATTTGTCAAAATAAGCGAAAGGAATAAAGAATTAATTGATTGAATAATCAATTAAAGAGGAAGTGGCACATAAAAAGTTGTACAATAGCTTTATTTAAGTTCCAAATCAAGGAAATTGGTTTAATTAGAATACTAGTTATTAATTTGTATATACATGTAAATGAATTCAAATACCATATTTTGGAATGTATCTTGTTAGAATTACAAAGAAAGATTCGTATCCTTTAATTAAAGATTCAAATTCCCTACTTTAAATTTTGATAGATTTATTAGTAATGGCTAGTTTTGTTTGAAACTCGTTCATATCTCTCTAGGTAAAACCCTTTCACTAGTCAAAGGTTATTAATGCCACCTATTGAGTGCAAAAAGGTGGAAACTAAATAAAAAGATAAATTGCTTAGATTAAAACACAAATAAAGAGACATAACTCTTGATTGAAACATATCAGAAGACATGATGATGAAACGTATCAGAATAACCAGAAAAACCCGAAATTGTTCATTCTTCCCTATCATTCTTAATTGAAACAATTCTTTTAGTTGTTTGCTACAAAAAACAAAGTAAAAGAAACATATTTTGTCCCTCATCCAAAAAAGTATTTTGTGGTTTAATTTCACTAACGTCAATTAATTTCAAATATAGACATCATTGTATCCAAGGGCTATCTGACAACCTTTGTCGCATGTTATTATTTGTAGGGCCAGGTAAGTTTAAAGTGTCTTTAAGCATTTCCTCTTACCCTTGATTCTTTTTCTTGAACTCGACATTTTCGAATCCATGCACACAAATTTTTCAAACAACAGAAAAACTTCCAAGATCATTTATTCATCCCTATCAAGCATTCAAGATATATTCATAAAATTAGATTTTCGATTGTATTTATTCTTATAATCAATCCCTGTAAATTCCTATCTTTGTACTCACTAGGCAAACAATTAATCTTTGAGAGGTATTTTTACCTGACAAAATCATTTGTAAAAGTTAAAGCTTATTTAGAATAAGGGGTGAGGTATCATCTTAAGTGCTTTTGTGAGTTTTTGTAGAAACACATTTTGGATTATTTAGAGATTATATTTTAGTCTTGAAAAGTAAAGTTATACCTTAACCTCCGAAAGGTATGTTTAAGATTGAAAGAACATTGGATTAGCTACGAAGAAGACATTGGT
>JAQSVH010161677.1:4725-25377 GCA_029448705.1 Adansonia digitata | reverse complement strand
TTGAATATTCTTTTATAATTAAAATTTTGGTACCTCTAATGCTCATCTTTTGCCAAGAGTGTTTTTAAGTTTTGCAAAGTTCATAGAGACAAATCCATCCTTGAAAGATGAACGCTTAAATAGCAAAAGAAAGCAAATTAAGCATACAACTTCATCAAATCAAACTAAGACCATCAAGGAATGCTTAAACACTAGAAATACTGATCCTTAAGTTATTATGAGCATATCATCAAAGTTTGGTAAGGTTAAGGTAATCATTAAAGAAATGCTATTAAACTCTTTTTCTTAAGCATTATGTTTGGCGACATACATGAGCTAATTATATATAATTGTTATTCTAGTACGTAATGTATGCTTAAAATGTTTGCTTTGAATGAATCTTTAAACATGTCTAAGTGCATAATTCTCATACTTATGAATGTTCTTTGATTGAATTTTGCTAAAATGATTTTATTGGCATATCATAAATGAGCAAATAATTTTCTAACCTATGGAAGTTTGTTATGTTTTTCTTCAAATTTTTTTTTTAACCTTTCATATGTAATCTACTGTAGTGTGCATGTGAACTAAAAATTCAAATATTTATATCTATTGTGCACCTAAACACCAATTGGATTAATAATTCTAAAAATCCTTTAACAATTGGTATGTTCTATCTCTTAAATATGCTTAAATGACTACAAAAGAATACAAAAATCTGATGAACTACACATTAGGACTTAATTGCATATATTTTGTCAATATTTGGTAGACATGCTCTTAAATGTTTCATACTTAATATACCTTCTAGAATTCTTGTTGAAATTAGACCTGTAGCTTTAAATTAATCTACTTTCACCTTTTTGATATTCCAAAAAGGGCGAGAATTTTATGAGCTAATTTGCTTGCTTGTACTTTATTTATATATATATGCTTATGCTAGCAAATAGGAGGATTTCACATGTGCTTACATTATTTATATTACTGAAATCCTTAATATTATGTGTTGGTATTCTTGAACCCAAATATGACCAAAAATGCCATTGCCCAGTGTTTCAAAATAAAATCTTCAACAAAAAATCTATTTCATAAATGCTTTTATTAAGGGAGAGTTCTATTGAAAAGCTTTAAATGATTAAGGGGGAGTTTTACAAGCAAATTTACCTTAAGTTTTATCATATCAAAAAAAAGGTGATTGTTAGCTATATTAGCTTTAAATTAATCTTAGTTTTGATATAACTAAAACTTAAGCTTAATTAACTTGTGTTTAAATATTTTCAAGATTAGTATTTTTTTCATGAAATATTTCATAAACACTTTGAAAAATACTAGAATGTGTTTTAACTTCTTCAAGCACTCAAAAATATGTTCTTAATACATATTTTTATATAAAACATTTTTGAGATAAGTTTTACATGTTTTAAAGTCATGAAAAACCATTTAAAATTGATTTTCATGTGAATGTATCGATACACTATGTGTATTAATCGATACAATACTTGGAAGTAGCTAAATAACCTGAAAATGCATAAATCATTGTTCATGTCTCGAGACAGAGCATTCTATTTCGATATGGGACTTTTCATGTATCAAGACAGATCTTTCTATATAAATATAGGACTATTTAATGGTCATATTTTGAACCGTTAAACACGATGTATCGATACCTACTTAATTGTATCGATACCCACTTAATTATATCAATACAGAGGCATGGGGAACAATGGAAAATGACATTTTGAAGGCTCAAATGGCTATATTCCTTCACTAAATGTTCCCAGAGGCTAGAATCATGATTAAGGCTATAAATAAGCCACTTCAACACCTTCAACAAGAAGAAGAACCAAGAGATTGTGCTTAGAGTAATACCTTTCATTTTCTCCATCATTTTTGCTAAGTAGTTTATCTTTGTATAGGATTAATTCTTCTTATTTTTGTATTCTTCATTTTGTATCTTCAGATACATATTTCCTTTGAGCCAAAATTCTTGTAAACAGCTAACCTTTAGAGGTTCTATTTGTTTACACTTAAATCCTTGCAAAAAGGGGAGGTTCCTATTTAGCCATTCAAAAGTGGAGAAGGTTTCCACTTAGCCTTCAAAAGTAGTGAAAGAGGGTTCTATCTTAGCCATAAAAGATAGGGGTTAAAGGTTTCTATCTTAGCCTAGAAAGATAAGGAGTGTAAAGGTTATACCTTGTCCTTGAAAGATAGACAATTCAAGTTAGTGAATTATGAAAATCTAAGGCAAGTGAGGTCGAGGTAGAGGACGTAGGCAATTGTGGTCGAACCTCTGTAAATCTTTGAGTTTGCTTTTCTTTCCCTTGTCTTTAATTATTTATTTTTATTCACTAACTTGCACTCCAAAGTATATTGTTTAGATTTCTCAATTTTATTTATCAAATTTTTAATTTACTAAAATTTTAAGAAATCAATTCACCCCTTCTTGATTTCATTTACTGCTAAAAGGTCTAACAGACATGATCGCCAAATCACCTAAAGAAAATGAACATGTAGCCAACATACGGAGGCTCTTCAAATGCCTTTGCAAATATCAACTCAAGTTAAACCCTTCCAAATGCATATTTGGTGTCACATCCGAAAAGTTATTAGGCTTTATTATGAGTGAAAAAGGAATAGAAGTGGAGCTCGATAAGGTTAGGGCCATTTAAAGCCTTCCACCACCTCAAACCCCAAAAGAGGTGAAAAGTTTTTGGGATGATTAAACTATATAGCTAATTTATATCTTAATTGATGGACAAATGTGACCCGATCTTTCAGTTACTTCGTAAACAAAATCTTGGAGAATGGAATGGAGAATGTCAAGAATCCTTTAATGAAGTAAAGCAATATCTTTCAGGCCCTCTAGTGCTTGTGCCCCCAATCCCAGGTAGATTTCTAATTTTATATCTATCAGTTTTTAATAGTTTGATGGGCTATGTATTAGGCCAGCATGATGATTCAGGAAAAAAAAGAACAGGTTATCTACTATTTAAGCAAGAAGTTCACAGAATGTGAAAATAACTACTCAATAGTAGAAAAGCTATGTTGCGCTCTAGTCTAGAGAACTAGGAGGTTAAGACAATTTATGTTATACCACACCACGTGGTTGATCACGAAACTGGATCCTGTCAAATACTTATGTGAAGCCCTTGCACTGTCAGGGAGATTGGCTAGGTGGCAAGTTTTGCTTTCTGAATACGATATTGCATATATGAATCAAAAGGCCATCAAGGGTAGCACAATCACAGATTTCTTGGCTAGTCGAGAAACAGATGATTATCAGCCTTTAGACTTCCAATTCCCTGATGAAGACCTAATGTGCGTATTTGAGGTGGGAGATGTAATTGATAGTGATTCACCTTTGAAAATTTTTTTGATGGTGTTTTAAATGCATTGGGGCATGGATTGGGGCTATCTTAATCTCACCTAAGGGAAGCCATTATCCTTTCACTGCATGATTGAGCTTTGACTGCACTAACAATATAGCTAAATATAAGGCTTGCATCATGGGATTCAAAGCCTCCATTCAAAGGGGCATCCAAATCGTATGAGTGTTTAAAGACTCAACCCTTATCATTTACCAATTGAAAGGGGAATGGTAGACACGTGACGCTAAACTAACTCATTATAATAGTTTAACCTCAAACTGAAAAAAGAATTTGATGATGTTAGCTTTTAGTATTTACCTCGAAAAAAGAATCAAATTGCTGATGCCTTAGCCACCTTATCATCCATGTTTAAGGTTAATCAGAGTTGGACGTTACCCCTATTTAGATAAGCATTCATTCAGCACCAGCATATTGCCAGAATTTAAGGATGAAAAAGATGGTTAGCCCTGATATCATGACATCCTTCGGTATATCAAAAATCAGTATTACTCGGATCATGCCACTGAAAATGATAAAAGAACCATACGAAGAATGGCTGTAAGCTTTATTTTGGATGAGGAATGCTATACAAGAAGAGTTGGGACCATGTATTACCTCGGTGCATGGAAGCCTTAGAAGCCAAAAGAATCCTTGAGGAGGTCCATAAAAGGATTTGTGGTATGTATGCTAATGGACACCAAATGGTGAAACAAGTCATGTGATCAGGCTACTATTGGTTGACTCTAGAAAGGGATTGCATCAACTATGCCCGTAAATGCCATAAATGCCAAATCTATGTAGACAATATTCAAGTCCCTTCGATACCATTGCACGTTATGACAGCCCTATGGCCATTTTCTATGTAGGGCATGGAAATGATTGAACCAATCACCCCTAAGGCCTTCAATGGACATTGTTTCATCGTAGTTGCTATTGACTATTTCACTAAGTGGGTGGAAGTAGCTTCTTATGCTAATGTCACTAGAGCTATCACGTGCAAATTTATGAAGCGGGACATCAACTATTAGTATGGCCTCCCTGAGCAAATCATTATGGATAATGCTTGTAATTTGAAAAACAAAATGATGCAAGCAATCTGTTCTCAGTTCAAAATTTAGCACTAAAATTCCATCCTATATCATCCAAAAATGAATGGGGCAGTGGAAGCAACCAACAAAAATATCAAAAAGATAATCGAAAAGATGGTTGAGACATACAAAGATTGGCATGAAAAGTTGCCTTTTGCTTTACATGCTTATCGTATAGTTGTACGAAGTTCTATAGGTGCTACACCATTTTCCTTAGTCTATGGCATGGAAGTTGGTCTACCCATCGAGATAGAAATACTGTCACTCAGAGCCCTGATGGAAGTATAACTTGAAGAGGTTGAATGGGTTAAAGATCAATTTGAGCAACTTAATCTTATCAAAGAGAAGAGAATCAAAGCCATCTGTCATGGGCAGATGTATCAAAAGCACATGATGAGAGCCTATGACAAAAAGGTCCATCCTCGTCAGTTTTAAGAAGGTGACTTGGTGCTTAAGCAAATTTTCCCATTCCATAAAGATGTTTGTGAAAAATAGACCCCAAATTAAAAAAGACCATATGTGGTGAAAAGTGTATTCTCTAGAGGAGCTTTAATCTAAACCGAAATGGGTGGCAAGAACCTGACTAATCTTGTGAACTCTAATTCCATAAAAAAATAATGTGCCTGAAAGGACTTTAGGATGAGAACCCAAAAGAGCATTCTATTAGCCTTTCGCCCACCATTCTCTAAAAAAAATGAAAAAACAACAAAAAAAGAAAAAATTAACTTCAGTCAAAAACCCGAGAGGGTGGCTTAAGTAACCAAACCTATTTAAACCAAGTCAAGCCTAAACCATCATTAGCCTAAAACCAATCTTCTCCATTTTCATAACTCTGACCAAGACACCAAATCATAACTTACCCATCTGCTCTATGGTGACCAAACCTCATCCATACCTGCACTTGAAAAATGACAAATAACCAACTTTAAGGCCTCCACCTACCATGGAGAAATTTGAGAATCTTTTTATGATTTAGCCAACACCATAAGGATCGTTTGCTTAAGAAAAAGTCTCCGAATGCACTCAGTGGAAAATTCATGTCATCAACATCAAAGCTAATCGACTAGGCATACTTTTTTTTGGCTCTTTTCTATTTCAAAAATTTTCAATCGAATAAGAATACAATTGCTTGATTTCTCAACCCTATATTCCATGTTGCATCATGGTTATCAGTTAATTGATAATGCTTGATAAATGAACAAAAGTGATAATAGGATTTCATAGCATTACTTGGAAAGATTAAACTTTACGAGAATTTTTGTTAAGTCTAAAGACCAAAAATGAACTTAAGGGCCATAGTTTGTCCCACCTTCTTTGATCTTGTATCCTAAGAAGTTTTCAATCTCTACCCCTAGAAAAGCCTATCATGAAAAAAGAAAGGCTAAAATCCTACTTTAATTAGCACCCAAACAATGAGGGTTTAACATATTTGAACAATCAAAGAGGCTCTTAAGAGTTAGAATTGGCAAAGAAGCACCATTCATGCTTGTTAACAAACTTTTTACAGCTAGAACCTTCCAACATCAATCATCCAATTTCACAATCCTCTTATTATCATCATTGGTCATCAGGATAAGAAGCCACCTTATTAGATGTGAGAAAGATCCAAAATTGACGGATTATGCTTTTGGAAACACCACTTTTGCATCATTTCAACATGCGTACACATTCTCATGCATACTACAAGATTAAACATTTAGGTAGTAATTTGTACAAAAGGCAAATCAGTAAAGAGCATAAGGTGCAACTTTCTATTTCCAAAAATTTTAAAAAATCTTAGGTAAATACCTATGACATCACAAGCTTATTGAAAACCGTATAAGAAAAGTATCTAATCTCAATACCAAGACATTTTTTTTTCTTTGTCCTCATAGAGCAAGACAATTTCTTTTCTTGTCCTCAAAGAGCAAGACCTTTTCTTTCTTGTCATCAAAGAGTAAGACCTTTTCTTTCTTGTCCTCAAAGAGCAGGATGTTTCCTTTTCTTACCCTTAAACAATAGGACCTTTTCATTTCTTTGTCCTCAAAGAGCAGGATGTTTCCTTTCATTATCCTCAAAGAGCAGGATGCTTCCTTTTCATTCTCCTCAAAGAGCAGAACCTTTCCTTTTCTTGTCTTTAAAAAGTAAGACCTTTTCTTTCTTATCCTCAATGAGCGTGATCTTTTGTTTCTTATCTTCAAATTAGAGGACCTTTTCCCTCTTTGTCCTCAAAGAGCAGGATGTTTCCTTTTCTTATCCTTAAAGAGTAGGACCTTTTCTTTCTTTATCCTAAAAGAGTAGGACATTTCCTTTTCATTTCTTGGTCCTCAAAAAGCATGACCTTTTCTTTTTAGTCCTCAAAGAGCAGGACATTTTCTTTACTTATCCTTAAAGAATAGGACATTTTCTTTTCTTATCCTTAAAAAGTAGGACTTTTTCTTTCCTATCCTCAAAAAGTAAGATATTTTCTTTCATTATCTTTAAAGAGCAAGATGTTTTCTTTCTTTATCCTCAAAAAATAGGACCTTTTCTTTCATTCTAGTCCTCAAAGAGCAGAATGCCTTTTCTTTTAAGCCCATACAAGTTGGTGGCACCCTTTTTATTTTAGTCTTCGAAGAGCAAGATACATTTTTTTCTTTTTTAAGCCCATACAACCTGGTGGCACCCCTTTCATTTTAGTCATCGAAGAGCAGGACAATTTTCTTTTTCTTTTAAGCCATACAAGCTTGTAGCACCCTTTTCGTTTTAGTCCTCAAAGAACATGATGCATTTTTTTCTTTTAAGCCCATAAAACCTAATGTACCCCCTTTATTTTAGCCCTTAAAGAGCATGATGCCTCATTTATGGCTTTTAAGCCTATACAAGCTGGTGGCACCCTTTTTGTTTTAGTCCTCAAAAAGTAGGATGCATCTTCTTTTTCTTTTAAGCCCACACAAGCTGGTGGCACCCCTTTCATTTTAGTCCTAGAAGAGCAGGATGATTTTCTTTTTCTTTTAAGCCATACAAGCTTGTGTCACCCCTTTCATTTTAGTCCTTGAAGAACATGAGCATTTTTTTCTTTTATGCCCACAAAAGCTAGTGGCACCCTCTTTATTTAGTCCTCAAAGAGTATGATACCTTTTTTATGGCTTTTAAGCCCATACAAGCTGGTGGCACTCTTTTTCTTTTAGTCCTCGAAGAATAGGATACATCTTCTTTTTCTTTTAAGCCCACACAAGCTGGTGGCACCCCTTCTGTTTTAGTTCTCAATGAGCAGGACGTATTTTATTTTTCTTTTAAGCCCACACAATCTGGTGGCACCCCTTTCAGTTTAGACCTAAAAGAGCAGGATGCATTTTCTTTTTCTTTTAAGCCCAAACAAGCTAGTGGCACCCTCTTTATTTTAGTCCTCAAATAGCAAGATGCCTTTTTTATGGCTTTTAAGCCCATATGAGCTAGTGGCATTTCTTTCTTTTAGTCTTCAAAGAGAAGGGCCTCTTTTTTTTCCTACTTAAAAAATAGCCTAATATAGTGCCTGAATAAAATGATGTCTAATATTCATTAACGGTCAAAGAGGGATAGCTATAGACACCTCATTTTATCTAAACCAGTTTTTGGTATCTTAGGAGTTAGGTAAAAGGTAACAAAATAAAAAAATAGAAATAAAGTGAGGGATGATTGCTAGGCGACAAAGTGTTTTTAGGGAAGGTTTAAAATACCTATGGACCACTTTAAAGAAAAATGCAAAAATAAGGCATTAAAGGTTATATTCAGGGTGTCATTAGAGTCATTAAGGTGAGTACGTGAGCCAATTTTCATCTCTTTATGACCAAGATAACATAACTCAAGGAACCTAAAGTATGTGTAGGTCATAGGGGTGCTTAAACAATGTCATAAGGCTTTCATGTTATCAAAATTTTGAATTTCCATGTGTAGTATCAATACATGAGGGTTTGGTAATGATACCTAAGGTGTGGCATTGATACCTAGCATGATTGTATCGATACAAGTCCTAGTAGGAGCTAAAATTGTGATTTTTAGTGAAATGTATCGATACACATGCATGAGTATCGATACAAGTCCATAGAGTACTAATACAGGTCTTAAAGTCTCAAGACTGGAAATAATTTATGCTCTTAGTATCGATACAAGTATCCCTGTATCGATACCCATGCATAAAATTTGCCTTAAGTATCCATACAGAGTGATATGTATCAATACAAGTAGACCTTTTAGCTACTTCGAGCCAACTTTTAGCTTTCATATTACCCATTCAAAATTCGATTTAAACATGTTTTTGCACCAAAGAACTATCATATAATATTGCAAACCTTAACTATGGTTTCATTAATGGATTCTAACAAATTTTTGGAGTCCAAACAATTAATGACAAAGGTCACTTTCATAAAATATATGGGTGTAAGAGGGTGGCAGGCATATCTCTAGCTTCTAGGCTTTCATAGTCTTTTTGCCCTCTTAATTAGCATGGTAGAACCAATAAGAAGGAAGTCAACTAAACATGGTAGCTGAAGATATGCCCTGCTACAGAAAAAAGTTAATGAGGCCCTTTGCATTGTCTTCTAAAAAGAAGGGGCTAAACCAAGAAAACAAGTTATCTCAAAAGAAGCTACTTCAAAAAAAAATAATAGCTACCTAAGAGAGGAAAAAAACTCTCCCCATAAAACTCTTCACCCATCCCCATAAATCTTTTAGCAATTCTCAGCCCCAAAAACATTATTTCATTGACTTCTATACTATACTCCTATAGCTACCCCACATCACCACTAGAAAACCTTCAAGAACCCAACTTTACCCATATTTTGATCTTTAAAAAGGCTCACCATCAACAATACCACCAAAAAGCTACCTACTTTCATCTTTTTCTTGCTAAATAATAGCAACAAGAAGGAAGAAATTAAGCCTATAGCCACTACTTTAAGACAAAGGGAAGCTAAAGTTTTTTCTATATATTCCCTCTATCTTAATCTTTGTAGTTTCTATCTTGTCATTAACATCATCTTAGTAAACCCTTTTTATGCTTTTATGGCCATCTTAGGACTCCCATGCATTTTTTGTGGCTTTCGTTGTGGTAGTTTGGGATCTTGATGTTTTTCTTGGAGCCTTCATGCTGTTTGGTTAACTAAACATGTTTCTTTGCATTTTCATCACCATAATAGCCTCTATCCATGCAACCTTGCCATGTTCTTTCCACATTCACATCTTCATCTCATGTTTAAAGAATGCATCTTAACATGTCTTAAGTTTGCCCATACATTTCCTAGTAGCTTGATAGGTTCCATGAAATAAAAATGCCTTTATAGCATGTTCATCCTAAGTATGTTTATGCATCTATGTATCATCTCTATGTATTCTTTTTATCTTTTCTATCAGAAATGTCATCTTTGCTTGTGCATATATGTTCTCTATGTTTTATATTATGTTTGTGGCATTTTGCTTGTGTTGAGATGCTTGTTTGAATGCTAGAAAACCCGATTTAAAAAAACACCCCCAAGTTGGGCACATGCTATCTCCCATACATGGAGAATAACATAGGCTTACGATTTTGATGAAATTGGTTTTCTAACCTTGGGGGTAAAGCAAGCATCCAGTTCTAGATTCATGGAAGAATGAGTATAAGAATACTGGTTTTCGAAAAATGAAATGAAATCTTTTAGTTGAAAAATGTGAATCCTTGGTCTTTAGCCAAACAACCTCATAATGTCATGGTCAACGGGTTGATCCATCATCCCAAACTACTTGGGACTGTGGAATGAACTTGTGATGCCCCTTCAACCTCTTTCTCGATTATGGATGTTCGAACGTCCATGGCCCGAGCCTAACCCAATGAAAAACCAAAAATATCAAACACTTCCCCTATTTTGTTCTAGCAGCACAGTGGTTTGGTCTTGAAAAATTATTTAAAAATAAAAAACAATTTATCTGGAATGTATTGGTATTTTGTTCTTAAAGGGTTTCGAATTACCTTTCCAACGATGTCTCATTTACCTTCAGATCATTTCGGATGAAATAGCTATGATTTGTTTGAATCTTTGCTGTATGAAACCCCTAGATCTAGGGAGCAGTTTACTATTCAGGCCGCTTCAGCCTAACAAACAACATTTTTGAATCCCTGGAATATTTTTCCCATAAATTTCATGAAATTCCTTTTCTGAAAAGGTATTATTTGCATTTTAACAATTCCAGATGAATCCAAAATGATTTTTCAAAGTCCATCATACCTTTACCCTATACATGCTGCCAGTGTCAAGACAAGCTAAAGTTTAAAAATTAATTCTGCCTAGAAAGTGATTTTCTAGGATTTTTAGAATATTTTTACATTAATCCTCACTATGTTACCTTTCCAAGGAACCTTGTTTACACTTGGGGACCTTCAGATAAGCTCCAAATAAATTTGGAATGAGAAATGATGCAATGCTATCCTCTATTTCTAGCCTAATTTTTGAATTGCTCTTATTGAGGCATTCAAATGCCTCATGATCTACTCGGCTAATTCCCATGGCCTAAGCCCTTAAGACTCGGACCAAGGCTAAACAAAAGAGGAAAATTTTAGCCAAACCTTTAGCTCTCGATTTTCAAAGATTCCCTTAACAAAAGATGACCTAATCTTATTGAACATCGAATTTCCATTTTTGGAGATACTCCTACCCCACTACTCCAAAGGGATACTTTATCCCCACTTTTACCTCAAATCCAATATTGAACTTTCATTTTTAAGGATACTCTAACCTAATTACTCTAAGGGGATACTCTAACCCCACTCTTCTGACGAGATACTCCAATCCCGCTCTTCATATTCCCTTAAAAATCTAAGCTTTTCTCTTTCTTGAGTCATTGACACCTTTGTCTCCTTAAATTCTTGCTAAATTCGACTAAGTCTTAACTTTGTTGTCTCAGTTATTCATCTATAATCGAAGACAACTATGAGATACATCTCGATCATCCCTCTTATTTATGTATTTTGTGTGTTTATTTTTGTGTGGATTTATTTATTGTTTTCATTTCTATCTTAATAATATGTTTCCTCTTATAGGGACCACGAGCATTCATGCTTTAAAAATCATTTTCAAAACCACAAAATGATATCTCGTGTCAGTATCTCTTCAATGGCGGACATGAAATATTTAAGTTTTTTAAAAAAATCTATCCAGAGATCATTTTCGTCAAAAACCTATCTTTCTCACCTCTCCGAGGTGCATAGGCTATAAAATTTTTATTAAAGCCCAGACTCGTATCTTTACAAAATTTCATGCATTAGAGGGAATTATATTTAAATAATGATAAAAATAAAACTGAGGAAATCGAGATTCAAATAAGATATAGGTAGATGGTATCGATTTTTAGGCGTTGTGGGGGTGCTAATCTTTCCCGACATGTAACCAATTCCCGAACCTAAAATAATGAATCTCTAGTATTATTTTCAATAGGCATCTGATCATGCCTAACTTAAAATGATCGATGGTGACTTCAAGTTTATGGCCACTCTGTGGTGGCCATCCAAAACTAGTAGGATGAGTGATTCATCCGATGATCCTTTACTCTTTCATGTCAAACATCAAAATATTTTTAAGTAGAGCGCATTTGGCCCTTCAGATCATCCAAAGTTCGTAAAGGTCGGGCACGTGGAACATCGATAATGAATTTTTGTTCCCAACCTTGAAAAGAAAGGAGATCATTATAAGAATCCTTATTTTCCCTAATTGATGGACAAACATTGATTCTACAAAAAATAGTGGAAGGAAAAATGTTCCTTACGAAACCAAAGCATCAATTTATTTATCCCAATGAAGAGAATGATTTTATGGTTCCCAATCATGAAAAGAAAAGGAGATTATTACTTGAATCTGTGTTTATCCCAATTGACAAACGAACTTTGATACTAAAAAATAGTGGGAAGTGAAGTTTTCTTAAGAAACTAAATCATCAATTTTATTTATCCCAATAAGGATGCTAAGTTTATGGTTCCTAACCATGAAAAAAAAAGAAGATTATTTCGAGAATCCGTGTTTATTCAATTGATAGACAAACTTTGATTCTAAAAAATGGCAGGAAGAGAAGCTTTTCCTATGAAATTGAAGCATCAATATCATTTATCCCAATGAGGAGATTGTGTTTATGGTGCCTAATCATGAAAGAAAAAGAGATTATTACATGAATCTGCATTTATCCTAATTAACAGACAAACTTTGACTCCAAAAAATGGTTGAAAGAGAAGTTTTTCTTAAGAAACCAAAGCATTAGCTTATTTATCCCATTGAGGAAAAAGAGTTTATGGTTCCTAATCATGAAAAGAAAGGAGATTATTATGTGAATCCGGGTTGTCTAAATTGACAGGGCAACTTTAGTCTAGAAAATGGTTGGAAGAGAAGTTTTTCTTATGAAATCAAAGCATGAATATCATTTATCCCAATGAAAAAAATGTGTTTATAGTGCACAATCATGAAAAAAGAAGAGATTATTACGTGAATCCGTAGTTATCTCAATTGACAAACAAATTTTGATTCCAAAAAATGATGCAAAAAGAAGTTTTTCTTATAAAACTAAAGCATTAATTTATGTATCCCATTAATGAAAATGAGCTTATGGTGCCCAATCATGAAAAGAAAAGAGATTGTTATGTGAATCTATATTTGTCCTAATTGATAGATGAATTGTAATTCCAAACAATGGTGAAAAGAGAAGATTTTTTTATGAAACCAAAGCACCAATATCATTTATCCCAATGAGTAGAACGAGCTTATGGTGCCTAATCATGAAAAAAATGAGATTATTTTAAGAATCCCTTTTTATCCCGATTGACAAATGAACTTTGATTCTTAAAATGGTAGGAAGAGAAGTTTTTCTTATGAAACCAAAGCATCAATGTCATTTATCCAAATAAGGAGAATGTGTTTGTGGTGCCCAATCATGAAAAAACTGGAGATTATTATAAGAATCCATATTTGTCCCATTGTCAAACAAACTTTAATTCTAATGAAAATTGTGGAAAGAAAAACTTTTCATATGAAACCAAAGCATTAAAGTCATTTATCCCAATGAGTATAATGAGTTTATAATGACAAATCAGGAAAAGAAAGGAGATTATTATGAGAATCCTTGTTTTCCCCAATTAATGGATAAACTTTGATTCTATGGAAAATGGTGGAAGGAAAAGCTTTGCTTATGAAATCAAAGCATCGATTCATTTATCCTAATGAGGAATATGAATTTAGGATTCCTAATCACAAAAAAAGAGATTATTATCTAAATTCGTGTTTATCCTAATTGACAAATGAACTTTGATAATAAAAAATGATGGGAGGAGAAGTTTTCTTATGAAACTAAAGCATCAACGTCATTTATCCTAATGAGAAAAATGTGTTTTAGTGCCTAATTATGAATAGAAAATAGATTATTACGTGAATCCGTACTTACCCAATTGACAGATGAATTTTGATTATAAAAAATTATCCAAAGAAATGTTTTTCCTATAAAACCAAAGCATCAATGTCATTTATCCCAATAAGGATATTATGTTTATAGTGCCCAATCATGAAAAGAAAAGAGATTATTACGTGAGTCCGTGCTTACCCCAATTGATAAAAAAATTTTGATTCTAAAAAATGGTTGGAAGATAAGTTTTTCCTATGAAACCAAAGCATTGATGTCATTTATCCCAATGAGGAGACTGTGTTTATGGTGCCCAACACGAAAAGAGAGGAGATTATTATGTGAATCTACGTTTATCCCATTTGACAACTACACTTTGATTCCAAAAATTGGTGGGAAGAGAACATTTTCTTAAGAAACCAAAGCATCAACTCATTTATCCTATTGAGGAGAATGAGTTTATGGTTCCTAATCATGAAACGAAAGGAAATTATCATGTGAATCCGTGTTTGTCCTAATTGACAAACAAACTTTGATTCTAAAAAAGGGTGGGAAAAGAAGTTTTACTTACTAAATCAAAGCATCAATGTGAATTAACCCAATGAGGAGAATGTGTTTATGGTACCCAATCATTAAAAAAAATGATTATTACATGAATCCGCATTTATCCCAACTAGCAAACAAACTTTGAATCCAATAAGTGGTGGGAAGAAAATATTTTCTTAAGAAACCAAAGCATCAACTCATTTATCCCATTGAGCAGAATGAGTTTATGGTCCCTAATCATGAAAAGAAAGGAGATTATTATGTGAATCCATGTCTGTCTAAATTGACAGACGAACTTTGATTCTAAAAGATGGTGGGAAGAAAAGTTTTTCTTATGAAACCAAAGCATCAATGCCATTTATCCCAATGAGGGGAATGTGTTTATGGTGCCCAATCATGAAGAAAAAAGAGATTATTATGTGAATCTGCATTTATCCCAACTAATAGAGAAACTTTGATTCCAAAAATTGATGGGAAGAGAAGTTTTTCGTATGAAACCGAAGCATCTATTCATTTATCCCATTGAGGAGAATGACTTTATGGTGCCCAATAATGAAATAAAAAAGAGATTATTATGTGAAATTATGTTTATTCCAATTACAAATGAACTTCAATTCTAAACAATGGTGAAAAGAGAAGCTTTTTTTATGAAAGCAAAACATCAATGTCATTTATCCCAATGAGTATAATGAGATTACAGTGCCCAATCATGAAAAGGAAAGAGATTATTATGAGAATCCTTGTTTTCCTAATTGACAGACAAACTTTGATTCTATGGAAAATGGTGGAAGGAAAAGCTTTGCTAATGAAACTAAAGCATTAATTTGTTTATCCCAATTAGGAGAGTGAGTTTATGGTGTCCAATCATTAAGAAAAAGGAGGTTATTTTGAGAATCCATATTTATCCCAATTGTTAGATGAACTTTGATTCTAAAAAATGATGGAAAGAAAAATTTTTCTTATGAAACCAAAGCATCAATGTCATTTATCCTAATAAGGAGAATATGTTTATGGTGCCCAATCATGAAAAAAAAGGAGATTATTGCATGAATCCGTGTTTATCCCAACTGACAGACATACTATGATTCCAAAAATTGGTTGGAAGAGAGTTTTCTTATGAAACAAAAGCATCAATTTATTTATCCTATTGAGGAGAATGAGTTAATGGCCCAATAATGAAAAGAAAGGTGATTATTATGTGAAATAGTATTTGTCCCAATTAACAGATGAGCTTTAACTCTAAACAATGGTGGAAAGAAAAGCTTTTTTATGAAACGAAAGAATCAATATCATTTATCCCAATAAGTAGAACAAGATTATGTTACCCCATCATGAAAAGAAAGGACATTATTATGTGAATCCGTGTTTGTCCAAATTGATAGATGAACTTTGATTCTAAAAAATGGTTGAAAAAAAAGCTTTTCTTAGGAAACCAAAGCATAATGTCATTTTTCCTAATGAGGAAAATGAGTTTATGGTGCCCAATCATGAAAAGAAAGGAGATTATTTTGAGAATCCATTTTTATCCCAATTTACAAACAAACTTTGATTCTAAAAAATCATGGGGAGGGATTTTTTTTATGAAACCAAAGTATTATTTCATTTATCCTTTTGAAGAGAATGAGTTTATGGTGCCCAATCGTGAAAAGAAATGAGATTATTATGTGAATCTATTTTGTTTTAACTGATAAATGAACTTTGACTCTAAAAAGTGGTAGGAACAAAAGTTTTTCTTATAAAACCAAAGCATCAATGTCATTATCCCAAGGACAAGAACGAGTTTTTGTTCCCAACCTTGAAGAAAAAAAGAAATTATGATGAGAATCCATCTTTGTCCCTTTGTCAACCAAACTTTACTTCTAAGAAAAATGGTGGAAAGAGAAACTTTTCGTACGAAACTGAAGCATCAATATCATTTATTCCAATAAGTATAATGGGCTTACAATGTCCAATCATGAAAAGAAATAAGATTATTGAGAATCCTTGTTTTTCCTAATTGATGGACAGACATTGATTCTATGAAAAATGGTTCGAAGAAAAGCTTTTCTTAGGAAACCAAACATCAATGTCATTTATCCTAATAAAGAGAATGAGTTTATAGTGACCAATCGTAAAAAGAAACTAGATTATTTTGAGAATCCATGTTTTTCCCAATTTACAAATGAACTTTCATTCTAAAAATGGTGGGAAGAGAAAATTTTCTTATAAAACCGAAGTATCAATGTCATTTATCCCAATGAGGAGAATTTGTTTGTGGTGCCTAATCACAAAAAGAAAGGTGGTTATTATGAGAATCCATATTTATCCTATTGCCAGGCAAACTTTAATTCTATGGAAATTATGGAAAGGAAAGCTTTTCGTATAAAACTAAAGCATCAATGTCATTTATCCCAATGAGTATAATGATTTTCCAATGTCCAATCTTGAAAAGAAAGGAGATTATTATAAGAATCCTTGTTTTACCCAATTGACGGATAAACATTGATTCTACAAAAAAATGGTTGGAAGAAAAGCTTTCTTCGAAAACCAAAGTATCAATGTCATTTATCCCAATGAGCAGAATGAGTTTATGGCCCCCAATCATGAAAAGAAAGGAGATTATTTTGACAATTCGTATTTATCCTGATTTATAAACGAACTTGATTTTAAGAAATCATGGGAAAAAGCATTCATTTATCGAATTGAGGAGAATGAATTTATGGCACCCAATCATGAAAAGAAAAGAGATTATTCTGTCTGTTTTATCCTAACTAATAGATGAACTTTGATCCTAAAAAATGGTGGGAAGTAAAGCTTTTCTTATGAAACTAAAGCATCAATGTCATTTATCCCAATAAGGAGAATGGGTTTTTGTTCCCAACCTTGAAAAGAAAAGTGATTATTATGAGAATTCACGTTTGTCCTTTTGTTAGCCAAACTTTACTTATTTGGAAAATGGTGGAAAGAGAAGCTTCTTATATGAAACCAAAGCATCAATGTCATCATCCCAATGAATATAAGAGTTTACAATGCCCAATCATGAAAAGCAAGGAGAATATTATGAGAATCCTTGTTTTCCCTAATTGATGGACAAACATTGATTATGCAAAAAATGGTGGAAGGAAAAGCTTTGCTTACAAAACCAAAGCATTAATTTATTTATCCCAACAAAGAGAATGAG
The DNA here is from genome assembly GCA_029448705.1 of Adansonia digitata. Classification (NCBI taxonomy): domain Eukaryota; kingdom Viridiplantae; phylum Streptophyta; class Magnoliopsida; order Malvales; family Malvaceae; genus Adansonia; species Adansonia digitata. The sequence continues at coordinate 7,891 of JAQSVH010161677.1, read as the reverse complement.
TTTATCGATCCTAATCATGAAAAGAAAGGAGATTATTACCTGAATCTGTGTTTATCCCAATTGATAAACTAACAATGATACTAAGAAAAGGTTGGAAGAAAAGCTTTTCTTAGGAAACTAAAGCATCAATGTCATTTATCTAAATGAGGAAAATGAGTTTATGGTGCTCAATCATGAAAAGAAAGAGAATATTTCAAGAATCCATATTTATCTCGATTGATAGATGAACTTTGATTCTGAAAAATGGTAGGAAGGGATGTTTTTCTTATAAATCCAAAGCATCAATTCATTTATCCCATTGAGAAGAATGAGTTAATGGCACCCAATCATAAAAGGAAATGAGATTATTATGTGAATTTATTATGTCTTAACTAACATATGAATTTTGATTTAAAAAAAAGGGGGGAAGAAAAGCTTTTCTTATGAAACAAAAACATTAATATTGTTTATTGAAATGAGGGGAATGAGGTTTTTGTTCCTAATCTTGAAAAAAATGGAGATTATTATAAGAATCCATATTTATCCTATTGTCAGCCAAACTTTACTTCTAAAGAAAATGGTGGAAAGAGAAGCTTTTTGCATGAAACCAAAGCATTAATGTCATCTATCCCAATGAGTATAATGAGTTTACAGTGCCTAATCATGAAAAGAATGGAGATTATTATGAGAATCTTTGTTTTCCCTAATTCATAGACAAACATTGATTCTACAAAAAATGGTGGAAGAAAAAGCTTTGCTTACAAAACCAAAGCATCAATTTATTTATCCCAATAAGGAGAATGAGTTTATGGTTCCCAATCATGAAAAGAAAAGAGATTATTACCTGAATCCGTATTTATCCCAATTGACAAACGAACTTTGATACTAAAAAATGGTGGGAAGAAAAGCTTTTCTTTGGAAACTAAAACATTAATGTCATTTATCCCAATGAGGAGCATGAGTTTATGGTGCCTAATCATGAAAAGAAAGGAGATTATTTCGAGAATCCATATTTATCTCGATTGACAAAGAAACTTTGATTCTAAAAAATGGTGGGAAGGGAAGTTTTTCTTATGAAACCAAAGCATTAATTCATTTATCCCATTGAGGAGAATGAGTTTATGGCACCCAACCATAAAAAGAAAGGAGATTATTATTTGAATATGTTTTGTCTTAACTAATAGACAAACTTTAATTCTAAAAAATGGTGGGAAAATAAGCTTTTCTTATGAAACCAAAGCATCAACGTCATTTATCCTAGTAATGAGAATGAGTTTTTGCTCCCAATCTTCAAAAGAAAAGAGATTATTATGAGAATCCACATTTGTCCCTTTCCTGGCCAAACTTTACCTCTAAGGAAAATGGCAGAAAGATAAGCTTTTCGCATGAAACCAAAGCATTAATATCATTTATCCCAATGAAGATAATGCGTTTACAGTGACCAACCATGAAAAGAAAGGAGATAATTATGAGAATCCTTATTTTCCCTAATTGACGAACAAACATTGATTCTGTAAAAAATGGTGGAAGGAAAAGCTTTGTTTATGAAACCAAAGCATCAATTTATTTATCCCAACAAGGGGAATGAGTTTATGGTTCCCAATCATGAAAAAAAAGTAGATTATTACCTGAATCCTTGTTTATCCTAATTTACAATTGAGTTTTGGTACTAAAAAATGGTGTGAAGATAAGCTTTTCTTAAGAAACCAAAGCATGAATGTCATTTATCCCTATGAGGAGAATGAGTTTATAGTGCCTAATCATGAAAAGAAAGAAGATTATTTTAAGAATCCATATTTATCTTGATTGACAGATAAACTTTGATTCTAAACAAAGGGTAGGAAAGAAAGTTTTTCTTATGAAACCAAAGCATCTCTTCATTTATCACATTCAGGAGAATGAGTTTATGGCGCCCAACCACGTGAAGAAAGAAGATTATTATGTGAATTTATTTTGTCTTAACTTCCAGACAAACTTTGATTCTAAAAAATGGTGGGAAGAAAACCTTTTCTTATGAAACCAAAGTATCAATATCATTTATCCCAATGATGAGAATGAGCTTTTGCTCTTAATCTCCAAAACAAAGGAGATTATTATAAGAATCCACGTTTGTCCTTTTGTCAGCCAAACTTTACTTCTAAGGAAAATGGTGGAAAGACAAACTTCTTGTATGAAACCAAAGCATTAATATCATTTATCCTAATGAGTACAATGTGCTTACCGTGCCCAATTATGAAAAAAATGATTATTATGAGAATCCTTGTTTTCCCCAATTGTTGAACAAACATTAATTTGGTAAAAAATAGTGGGAAGGTAATTCTTATGAAACCAAAGTATCAATTTATTTATCCCAATGAGTAGAATGAGTTTATGGATCCCAATCATGAAAAGAAAAGAGATTATTACCTAAATCCATGCTTATCCTAATTGACAAATGCACTTTGATACTAAAAAATGGTGGGAAGAGAAGTTTTCTTATGAAATTAAAGCATCTATGCCATTTATCCCAATAAGGAGATTGAGTTTATGGATCCCAATCATGAAAAGAATGGAGATTGTTACCAGAATCCGTGTTTATTCAATTGATAGATGAACTTTGATTTTAAAAAATGGTGAGAAGAGAAGTTTTTTTTATGAAACCAAATTATCAATGCCATTTATCCTAACAAGGAGATTGTGTTTCTGGTGCCCAATCATGAAAAGAAAAGAGATTATTACATGAATCTAGGTTTATCTTAATTGATAGACAAACTTTAATTTCAAAAATGCTGGAAAGAAAAGTTTTTCTTTAGAAACCAAAGCATTAACTTATTTATCCCATTGAGGAGAATGAGTTTGTGGTTCGCAATCATGAAAAGAAAGGAGATTATTATGTGAATCTATGTTTGTCCCAATTGACAGATGAGCTTTGATTCTAAAAAATGGTTGGAATAAAAGTTTTTCTTATGAAACCAAAGCATTAAGTCATTTATCCCAATAAGGAGAATGTGTTTGTAGTTCCCAATCATGAAAAAAAAAGAGATTATTATGAGAATCCTTGTTTATTCCAATTTATAGATGAACTTACACTCTAAAACATGTGGGAAGAGAAGTTTTTCTTATGAAATCAGAGCATCAATGTCATTTATCCCAACGAGGAGATTGTGTTTGTGGTGCGCAGTCATGAAAAGAAAGGAGGTTATTATGT
>JAQSVH010161632.1:9932-25395 GCA_029448705.1 Adansonia digitata | reverse complement strand
TTTCCAAGTCAGGAAAATATTTTAAGTCGTGCGCACTCATAGATCCGCAAGGATCCACCCCGGGGTACGTTGCGACACAACTTAAGTTGAAAATCTAAAAGGGCGGCTTAAGTGATCAGGCCTCTTCATTCAAACAAAGCTAAGCCCAAACTATCGTTAGCCCAAAACCAAAATTCCCCATGTTTATGACTTTAACCAAGACACCAAGTTATAACCTAACCTATCTGTTTTGTGTTGACCAATGCCATCAAAACCTCATCCATACCTACACCCAAAGAATAAGAACCGCCTAACTTTGATGCCCCATTCCACCAAGGGCAATCGAAGGAATCTTCTTATGCGTCAAGCCTTCTTCTAGCACCAAAAGGATTAATTGCTTGAGAAAAATCTTTGAAGGCAGATATTGAAGGATTCATGTTATCAACATCAAAGCCAATTGACAAAGAAGACTCTTGCAACTCTTTTATATTTCAAAATTTTTCACAATCTCATAAGTGTGTCATAACGTGTACCATCTTTCTTTGAATGAAAATACAACTATTTGATTTCTTGTACAGCCTTTTTGTAACCCTGCATTCCATGTTGCATCTTATTTATCCTTTAATTGATAATGCTTGATAGATGGACAAAAATGACAACATGATTTCCTAGCATTACCTCGAAAGATAGAACTTTACAAGAACTTTATTTCATGTTTAAAGACTAAGAATGAACTCTTAAGGCCATAACCAGTCTTGCTCTGGGACCCCAATCCTCACCTCTTCCCAGTAAGTAGTCATGGACCTCTTGTACCTCTAAAGAAGAGACAACCTTAACATTTAAAGCCTTTGAAAATCTAGAGCTAGATTAACAAACTTTGGGCAAAAAGGCCCCCTTACTAAAGCTGAAGAAAACCCAAAACCAGCCATTGGATTAGGCCTCTAAAGTCATCTCCCTTGCATGAATTAGGTAGGCATTTGCATCTCTACGCATTATGCAGCATTGAACATCTTACAAGTATTAGCTCCCGCATGCAGAAGTCAAATTTATAGGGAACTTAAGGTACCATTTTTTGATTTTGAAAAACCCTGAAAAGCCTCAAGTAAGTACCTTTGACCTTATGTGCTTATTGAAAATCACCCAAGAAGGGTATCTAAATTCATTTCCTTTAAGTCTTCAAAGAGCAGGATGCCTCCCTACCAAAAAGCCCATACAAGCTGGTGGCACCTACCTACCTTAGTCCTAAAAGAGCAAGATACTTCCCCCCCTCAAAGCCTACATAAACTGGTGGCAAGTACCTATCTTAGTCCTCAAAGAGCATGACGTTTATCAAAGCCAACACAAGCTGGTGGCATAATACTACCCATCTTGGTTCTCAAAAAACAAGGCACTTATTAAAGCCCACACAAGCTGGTGGTGCCTATTTACCTTAGATCACAAAGAGCTGGACATCTTTCTTCACTTACCTCAAAGTCCACATAAGCTGATAGCACTTATCTGCCTTAATCCACGAAAAGTTGGACATCTTTCTTACTTACCTCAAAGCCCACACAAGCTGGTGGCAACTACCTATCTTAATCCTCAAAGAGCCAGATGCTTATCAAAGCCCACATAAGCTGATGGCACTTATCTACGAAAAGTTAGACATATTTCTTTACTTACTTCAAAGCCCACATAAGCTGATAGGCACTTATCTACCTTAGTCCATGAAAAATTGGGTGTCTTTTTTTTACCTACTTCAAAGCCCACACAAGTTGATGGCATCTGTTTGAGAAAAAAAACAAAAAAAAACCTAGTAGGAAGGTCAAACCCTACAAAACTCATCAAAAGCTTCTTTTTGTAAGTTGTTTAACTCATCTTGACCTGATACTAAACAACTCTCTACTTTTCAGCAAGCACACAAATCCATCACTCCATTTAAACAAAATAGTGTTTATTTGTCTTTACCCTATTCCTAATACTTACCAATGACCAAAAAGGGGTAGTTGTAGACACCTCATTTTGTTCAAACTAGTTTCTAGCATCCTGGGAGTTAGGCAAAAGCTGATAAAATTAAAAAATAAAAATAAAAGCTATGGGATGAATGTCGAGTGTCGTGTCACTAGGCATTATTAGGTGACATAGTGCAAGGCAAAAAAATTTTTTTAGGAAGGTCCAAAATTCCTATGGGCCATATTAAAGAAAACGTAAAAATGAGGCATCAAAGGCCACTTTTCATGGTATTACCAAGGTTATCCAAATGAATACACAAATTAATTTCCCATTATTTGTGACCAAGTTAAGGTAAATCGAGAAGCCACAAGTACATACAAGTTATATTGGGGCATAAGTATTTATACAAGGCTTTTACGGTGCGAAAAACTTGAGTTTTCACATTTAGTATCGATACAAGAAGGTTTGGTATCGATACCCAAGGTGTGGTATTGATACTTGGCATGTTTGTATCAATACAGACCGTGGCAGTAGCTAAAGTTATGATTTTTGCCAAAATGTACCGATACACAAGCATGAGTATCGATAATAATCCATGAAGATCGATAGTGGCCACTAGATCTCGAGACAAGAAATATTTTTTTGTCTTAGTATCGATACACAACTCATTGTATCGATACTCAGAAGTAAAAGTACCTTGTGTATCAATACCATGTTTTTTATCGATACATCAAGGCACTTTTGCCTAATTTAAACATGTTTTTGCACTAAGGAACTATCATAAAACATTGCAAACTTCAACTATGGGTCCATTAATCGATTCTAACAAATTTTTAGAGTCTAAATAATTAATTGCAAAGGTCATTTTCATAAGATATAAAGATGTAAGAGGGTGTGGCAGGCATATCTCCAGCTACAGGCTTTCACAGCCTTTCTGCCTCTTTGCTCAGCATGGCAGGAATAATAAGAAAAAAGTCAATTGAGCATGGCAGTTTAAGGTGTCCCCTAGTGTAAAAGAAAAAAAATGCCATTTACATAATCTTTTAAAAAGAGGGGCTGAATAAAAAAAAAGAAAAACTACCAGTTATCTCAAAAAAAAAACTTTCAGCTATAAAAAAAAGTTCAGCAATCCCAAAAAACTCTCCATCCATCCCTATAAATCCTCTAGCCACTTTAGCTTAAAAAGTTCACCAAAAATACTGCTCCGTTGCTCTTCACCTTCAAACAACCTCCATTCCTATAGCTCTCTAAAATCACCACCAATACCTTCAAAAACTTAACCTTTCACATATTTTCACCTCTAAACACCCTATCAGCAACCACATTACCAGAAAGCTCCTTTCTTTCACCCTTTTCTTGCTAAATAATAGCAAAAAGAGGGAAGCGACTGAGCTTAAAGTTACTGCTTTAGAAAGGAGGAAAGTTTAAGCCTTTGCTATTATATTTTTTACCTTATTCTAGACATTTTCTGTTTTGATCATCCATTTCACTTTAGTGAGCCCTTTATGCTGCCATGGCCCTCCTAATACTCTCATGCATCTTTATTGCCTTGGTTGTGGTAGTCCTAGGATCTTGATAGCCTTCTTGACACAATGATGTTGTAGGATATATAAACTCACCATGCTTTATTTTCATCATCATACAGCCTCTGTTCAAGCATCTATTGGCCATGTTTCTTCCATATGACATATCCATTAATTACTTAAGTGGTTACTTTGACATGTCTTAGGTATGTTCAAACATTTTCTTATGTTTTAAAGAGTCTCATGAAATAAAAATCATGTCTTGACAACTCCAGCATCAATCCCCTTATTCAAAAATGTTCATATCATCTCCATGCACCTTATTTGTCATCTTTTTGCATTTATGTCGCACATTTTCATGTAAAAATTTCATCTTTGCTTGTTTACATGTTTAATCCATGTTTATGTTTGTATGTGCTATATTTTGTTCATTACACCTCCATTAAAATGCTTACTTGCTTCTTACAAACTGATTTTTAGAAATATCCCCAAGTTAAGTTCATGTTACCTTCAATAGATAAAGAGTAGCACAGGCTTAATGTTTTCATCAAATTGGTATCTCAATCTTGGAGGCAAATCAACATTTCTAGATTTATGGTGAAATAAGTTCATTCTTTTCAATAAAAAGGGAAATCCTTTTTAGTATTAATCATTGATCTTGAGTCTCATATTCATTTCGGTGACATGTCAACGAGTTGTTCCATCATCCCAAACTACTTTGGGATTATGGAATAAACTTGTGAAGCCCGTGTTACTTTCTGTAACAGACTTTCGGATGTCCTAAGCCCGAGTATTTCTTTGAAAAAATAGGAATATTGAATAATCCCCCTATTTTTGCTTTGGCAGCACTATAATTCAAACTTGAAATTTTTTTTGAGCCACAAAATATTTCCTGTGATTTTTCTAATATTTGTTCTTTAAAGGGCATCGAATTACCTTTCTAATGGTGTCTTATTTGCCCTCAGATCATCGCGGACGAGAGAGTTATGACTTTTCAAACCTTTTCTATCTGAAACCCTTAAAACCAACGTGCAACATTCTCCTTGGGCCATTTCGGCCAATCAGATCATTTCTATGAAATTTCCAGATATTTTTCCCAAAAAGCTCATAAAATTCCCTTTCTAGAAAGGTGTTATTCATGATCTAATGATCTCGAATAAGCTTAGAATGATTTTTCAAAATCCATTTTTCCTTTATAATTTTATATGCTGCCAGAGCTGAGACAAGCCTAACTTCGAAAATTAATTTTGCTTACAAAGTGATTTTTTAGGATTTTTGGAATATTTTTATGTTAAACCTTGTCGAGTTGCCTTTCAGACGATACCTTATTTACCCTCTGAAGTCTTCGGATGCAATCAAACAAAATTCAAAAATAAAGATGACACGACGCTGTCCCTTATTTTCAACCTAATTTTTTAATCCAATTTTATCGAGATGTTCGGATGTCTCGAAATGCACCCATTTAGTCTCCCTCATAGCACCAACACCTTTTGACTTGGATCAAGGTTAAAATACCAAAAAAAAAGGATTTCATATTAAAATTTTTGCTAGTGGAGATACTCTAACTCTACTACTTAAAGGGGACACTCTAACCCTTTTTTTAAAAAAAAGAGATAATTTTTTAATTCCTAACTATTTTTATTTTAGGGGATACTCCAACCTCACCTCACTAAGGGGATACTCCAACCCCATTTTTAAATCAAAATTTTAAAATTTTCTCTCTTTTAGATGCCTCAAACTATTTTGATTAAAATTGTCTTTGTTCTTCATATTACCACTGAATCTAGACTAGTCTCTAAAATTATCATCTCGGTTATTCTTCAATAATCAAAGGCAATTATGAGATATATTTTGATCGCCCCTCTTTTTCGATGTTCTTTTGTTTGTGATTGCTTGTTTATGATATTATTATATTTCTTATTTTTCCCCTCACTAACTTGTTTCCTTTTGTAGTGTCATTGTGCATTCATATTTAAAATTCATTTTCTAATGAAATATACGAGGTGATGTTTCATGTTGGTATCTCTCCAGTGCCTAATATGAAACATCCAATTTTTAAAATCTAATCCGAACATCATTTTCATAAAAAATCCCTATGTTCCTCACATCTTCGAAGTGCGTAGTTGATCCAATTTTTCTTAATAAAAGAAAAAAACCCTAGATTTCCATTTTCCAAAACTTCATGCATTAAAGAGGATTATATCTAAATAGAGACCAAATAGAACCAATTTAACCAAGACCAAAGTGAGATATAGTTAGTAGGTATCAATTTCGGGCATCGTGGTAATGCTAGTCCTTCCTTTCACATCGTCAAAAGTTTTAAAGGCCGGGCATGTGGCGACAAATATTATTATATTCTTTGTCATCTTACTAACAAATTTTCTTTTTGTAGTAACTATCATGCATTCATATTTAAAATTCATTTTCAAAAACAATTTACAAGGCAATGATCTGTGTCAATGTCTCTCTAGTGATTAATATAAAATATCCAATTTTTTAAAATTTGATCTAAAATTATTTTCATAAAAACATCCAATGCTCTTCATACCTCTGTGGCACATAAGTGATATCAAATCATCTTTCAAAATCCAAATTTACATTTTTCATAAAATTTCATGCATGAAAGAGGATTATATCTAAATAATGACCAAATGGAGTCGATTAATCGAAAACCAAAGTGAGATATAGTCTATGGGTGCCAATTTCAAGTGTCATGGAGGTTATCAATTCTTCTGCATGCATAACCAACTACAAAACCTAACCAATGAATCTCTGGACCTTTTAGAGTTGGAAATCAATCTTTCAAGTTTCATAACTCAAGATATTGTTTTCAATAGGCATCAAATCATGCCTAGCCCAAAATGGTTGGTGGTGACTCTAAGTTTATGGTTACTTCATGGTAACTTTTCAAGACTAATTGGATGAGTGATTCCTCTGATAGTCTCTCCCACCCTTTACATTATCATGCCTAATCTAAATCCTGAACAAGGGATAACTCAAAGGCTTAACCACACCATCATATATCTTTTAAATCATGCACACCCGCTTTAGATCGTCCATAGAGCAAAAGGAAAAGGGGTACATGGCAACAACCGTATATGCGCGTGGTAGAAAAATCATCATTTTAAGGGTCGTAAAGAACAAATACCTAAAAAAATTTAACATCAATGTAAAAACTAGTTTTTAAATTTATTCTTTTAAAATCCTAAAATTTGATTCTGCAGATGCCATCATGGTCAAATTTTTTTATTTTTAAAAACTTTTTGAGAATGTTTCATAAAATTTGGGAAGTTGATCGCCTTATGTTTTTACTAATATGCTGATACTCACTCTAAAAAATAAAAAATATTTAAAGAAAAATTCATATTGGCATTTTTGCCATGAAATATCAAGTTGTCAAATTTGGTACTTAAATTTGAATTTTTCATAGTAGCACAAGCATCATACTCGTGAAGTTTTTCCTAGTACAATTGTTTTAGAATTCAATTTTTCCTTTTTTATTATTTTTTAAATTAATATTTTGATTAATGTGTTGAATTGAATTCATTTTTATAAAATTTGAACATATTTTTTGAAATTTTTTCATCTCCAAGATATGGAATTTTTAACTCCTTAATTTTATTAGGATTATTTTTCTGAGTTTATAATTTTTAAAATTCTTAAAATATTTTCATTAAATTCATATTAAATTAATTTTTGAAAATTCAATTTACTTCATAAGTTTTGTATTTTTTTTAAATAACAATTTTCTTTTTAAAGGATTTTTTCTCGTAAAATTTACTAGTTTAAAATTTTTAATTGCCTTTTTGTTACACATAAAATTTCTAAAAAATTTCCTTCAGAATTCAACACTTGAGATTTTCATGGGAAATTTTTTATTTTTCATTTTTTATTTTATTTTGGGCCAAATTTCTTTAATGGGCTTAAAGCTTTCAAATTTTACAAATAGGCTCAACAAACCTAATAATTTCTTAACAAGCCCAACCCAATGACATTGCCAAGCCTATTTTTGATTTTTCCCAATACTATTTTATTTTCTATAAGCCCATTATTGGTGATTATTCCTTTAAATTTTCGATAAGGCACAATTGGCCTATTTTAATTTTATGATAAGACCTAATAAATTTTCTCTCTCTAAAATTTTTATTAATTCTTTTTTACTTAAATTTTTTATACGAATATTTAATTAAGCTTTTTACATTTTTAAATTTTTAAATAAATTTATTGATTCAAAACTTTTGATTTCTTACAATTTAATCCTTCCAATTCATTTTTTCATAAAATTTGTAATTATGACCCTATTTTTTTCATTTTTCCAGTCTCAAAATTTTGTTTATATTTATTTTAATTGTAGAAATTAGTGATTTAGTTACAAGAACTAGTTTGGTTAGAATTTAATTTTTTTTAAACTAATATAGTTACTTTTTACCATATATTAAATTAATATTAAACTAATCATTGTGTAACCTAACCATAGCCCACAATAAGCCTTTTGACGAAAGTTAGATAATTATTATATACAAAGTAATTAATTAAAACCTAGAAAAAATAGACAAAATAAATTTTTTAAAAAATTGCTAGAATTTCCTAGAGGATTTCGGCCAAGAGGGATTTTAGCCCTTTTTAGTTGACTTTCTGTCTTTATATAAAGGGGAAAGATGTTTCTAGAGGGGCCTAATGGTTCTCCAAAAAACAAAAACAAAAAAAAAAAAACTCAATAGAATCAAAATTTTCACATTTTTCTACACTTTCAAGGTAAAAAATACTTAGAAAACTTTTAGTTTTGGTTGCTTTCATTTATTTTTCTTCCTTTTAGTGAGCCAAAATCATGCTTATGCTCATGGATTTTAATCCATGTTGAATGGTCAAGTATGATGGCTATGATCAAAGTTTCTTGATTTTGTTGTTTTAGCTAATTTTTATTAGCAATATGTTGATTTTCATCAAGATTATTTGTGTTTGTTGGTAGATATATTGTTATTTACATGTATATATGGTTATGTTATTTTTATTAGTATTTTCATGTTGATTTGTATTGATTTATTCACTATTTATTATGTTTTTACGCATATTTATGCTTGGTAAAATTTATAACATGTATGTATATTAATATACATGAAAATATGTGATGGAAAGAAATTATTTTTTTGTTGAAGCACCATGTTGGCCAAATGATATATAGCCTTCGATTCAATTTATTTCTTGAATTTTCTTGATACTTAGGGCTATTTGTAAAGTTTGAAACTTGCAAGGGCTTAAAAATAATTTTGCCCAATTTTTAAAGGCTTTGGAAAGGTAATTCCAAACTTTGCCGAACTAATCTTGATGGTTTTGATTTTTTAGGTTATTTTATAATTATAGAAAATAAAGGGACAAAACTATAAAAATTGCAAAAAATTTTTCTATAGTCATCCAAGCTTGGCCGAATCCTGTAGACAATTTTAGGAGTGTTTTCATGCTTATTCTAATATATAAATATGTTTCATATATTTTTTATCATTTTGGGGTGTTTTTATAATTTTTAAAATTTTAGGGACTTATTTGCTAAATTGCAAAATTTTTGTTCTAAGGCCATAGGTGCTTAGCCGAATTAATTATGTAATTTTTTGTATGTGTTCCATATTGATTTGGATATGTGTAATATTTGATTTTGTGTTTTATTTCATATAAGGACTAAATTATAAAAATGAAAAAGTTTTGTTTTAAGGCCTATCATACTTGGCGAAACCATTTGTTGACCATTGGGGTGTCTTTCATGTCTATTTAACATGTTTAAATGTGTTTTTTATATTTTTTTACCATTTTTTGTTGTTTTTACAATTTTAAAAAGTTTAGGGACTAATTAGTAAAATTTGAAAAAATTACTTTAAGGCCCTAAGTGGTTGGCGAAATGCTTCTTATGAACTTTTTACATGACTTTCATGAATTTTTGTAATGTATTTTGTGTTTATTTTGTGAATGAACTAAATTACGAAGTTAAAAAAATTTTAGAGATCATTAGAAAAGCTTTTTATTTTAGAGTTAATGAAATATTTTTAAGAATATTTCTAGCATTTCTCTAACCCTTCAAAGGGTATAGAAAATATCAAAACTTTTTGTTTTTCTCTAGTTTTTCAGTGGGGCTATGAAATGCAATTTTCAAAGATTAGGGACCTATTATCAATTTTCGCATTTTAGATCAATATTGATGTCTAAGTTTCCCATGGAGAGTATAATTGTCATTTCATATCATTTTCAAGTCCTTAAGGATACTTAGATACATCTATGTCGAAGGTACAACTCAGGGGCATTTTAGTAATCTTTCTTATAACCAAGTCCTATATGATCACGGAGATAGTTCTATGTCAAAGGTGTATAGCAAGAATAGGTTCGCTTGTTTATGAAATTATCAAACCTTCTGTTTACTATAATACTTTTAAGTCGAAGGTAACCTTAGAGGTATTTTAGTAATTTTTTTGGAATCGATTCCTATGAGATCACCAAGATACTTGTAGGTTGAAAGTGTACAGTAGGAATAGGCTCATTTGTTTATAAAGATATCGAGTCATTTAGGTTATAAGGATACTTTTACGTTAAAGGTAAAACTTAGCGTTATTTTAGTAATCTTCCTTAGAACCCAGTCTTATGTTGTCATTGGGATACTTATATATCAAAGGTGTTAATTAGGGATATGTTCCTTTTTTTATAGAGCTATCGGATCCTTTAAGGGTTCGAGGATACCTTTATATCAAAGGTATCCCCTAAGGTTTTGGTAATTTATATTAAAATCAAGTCCTTCAGATGTACTAAGATATTTTTCACGTCAAAAGCACTCTAAAGGACATTTTGGTTTTATCAACCACATTCAGGTCTTTAGTATCGAGTTTAGTACTTTTTGTCTAAATTGGGCTTAAGGAATTTTTGTATTATTAGTTAAATAAAATTCAAATTTTTACGAATTAAGGCAATATCTCCGATGTTAAAATAGTATGTGAAATTTCTCCTAGCATATGAGAGAGATTCTACTTATTATTTTAATAACGAGATACCCTTTTAAAAAAATAAAAATCAGGATTTTTTTAATTTAAAAAAAAAACCTTTTTGTATTTCTTCAGCACTCTAGTGGGGTATAAAAGATATTTTCATTTCTTAAAACCTTTCGTATTTGATCAGCTTTTTAACAGGGTATAAAAGAGAATGATAAAAACTTTCGTATTCTTCTGGTTCTTTGGAAGGGTTCAGGACATATTTTGATTTTCAAAAATATTAAAAACCTGATTTTCTTATATGAAATAATAAATTTATTTTATGAAAATTTTAGCATGTGGGAATTATAATTAACTATCAAATATTGAAATTGAATAAAAATCAAATTTTATGTTAATACATGGTTAATAGGTACTGATTATCAGGTAGCACAAGAAGGTCAATCCTTATGATTATAACTAACTCCCAGACCCTTTCATACAATCTCTAGTATTATCATAGATTTTTGAGTTTATTTTTAGGGTTTTGTAATCCTTAAATACAAACTCTGATAAGTGACCAATCTTATCGAGCAAAAAATTAGTGGCAACTCCAAAATAAATGGTTGCTTCGTAATGACTATTTAGTATTAAGTTGAGTGAATGATTTATCTTGACAACTCAGTTTCCAAACACTAAAAAGGAATGATAAGAAAAACAATAATGATATTGCGCTTATAATAAAAGAAAATTAAAGATATCTAGATATATATAGGAATGAGGGGTACAATCATCATTTTAATTCAGGCTAGTCAGGATTTGTATTTGGGCCATGTTGCGACAACTTGGTAGCTTCGCTAAGGATAGGTTAGAGAGTCAAGCCTAAAATTAATTACATGTTAAATAATTTTGATTAATTCGGTTTCGACTAGTATTTAATGATAATTCCCTATATTTTCAAACCAAAAATTTTTCTTTTTGACTTATAAAGAAATTTTGGTATAATATTTTTTTATATTTTTCACTAATCCTATTATCTCTTTTGCAGTATTATTTTTTATGGAATTTAGGATAGGGTTTTTATTACTTTTAAAATAGTCAAGTCATAAAAGGTAAATGGTTCCCTACACACACTGTGTATGTGCGTATGCATTAGATTCTCCTCTAGGTATATGGAGGGGGAATAGGTTACTTAATATTTTAGAAAGGGCAAAGTAGCTCTACCTTTTTAGATGTTGGCCTCCATTTGAGCTAGTGAAAAGCCTATCTAGTGTAAGTTCCTACATCTGCTCGAGGTATTAGCCTCGTTATGGACATAGAAAATACTCTAACTAGAATTGAACCCTTACGACAAAAACCCATGTTGGGTAAAGAACCTATTTAAATGTCTAATCCAAACTTCATGTAATGAACCATAAAGGCCTCAACTAGTTAAAGCCATTCCTAGTTTTAGAAGGTAACAAATTAGGTACATATGAGGGAATGCTTCTAACATTTTGCTCTTATAATTTGATTTTTTTAAAATATCAATAAATATACATTGTGTTGCTATGATAAATTTTATTTTAATCTTGATTGCTATATTGTGATGAATTTTCTCATAGTGAATTTTGGTAGTTGTTATTTCATTTTTAAAAGAAAATTCCTATAACCAGAAAAATGGATTTCATATAGTCTTTCTTGACCTAAAAAAGAAGAAGAAAAAAAAGTGAAAGAAGAAAGATTATGCTAGGTTTTTTTTCTTTTCAATTTTTGAATCATATTATATTTTACAAAAATTTGTAAATTTATTTAAGCTTTTCTTTTACATATTCATTTGTTTATACGCTTATGCATTCATGATGTCCAATGTGCTCAATTCATTTTATTTATTGCATTTTAAAGACCAAGACATAGGTGATAATTTAGAGGCAAGAATAAGAATATTGAGTCCATCTAAGAGAATATAGATACAAGGTTTGTGGAATGAAAAAATAGCTTGCAAAATTATCTAAAATAACTGCGAACATTCTTGAATACGAGTCTGTTGAAGAAGCATCATATATATTCAGTCAATTGGCCATGACCTTGACAACTCAGTTGGAAACGTGAGTTAGCATGTTGGAAAAAGCTATTCAGGACGTCAGACGAGTTTTGTAAGAAATGGATGGACAACTTTTTCAGAGTTGATAGAAAGGATGGTGAACAAAATCAAAGCAAATGGATTAGCCTCATGAGTCATTGTCATCCTTGCCTTTAATTCAAACCTCTAATTTGATGAGTCAAAGATTGAATCAAGCATATTGTTAGGGGAAATTTTTGATTTAAGGCCTATTTAGATAACTAAAAAGAATATGTGTAATCTCCTGCAAATCAAACCAAATCCTAGTTAACATTTTATTACTCCCCAATCATTTTTAGACTTTGGTACGAGCATAAAATCATAAAAAAATTTAAAATTTTTTTATTTGATTCAATCCCATTAATATATAATGATGTATACCCTCATTTCCTCCAAAGTTGACTGATCGCACCTATTCATATTAAATCCAATAGGATCTCATATAAAAAAGTATAATCCTCAGGCCTATTGTCAATACCATGTTAGAGTCTGAGGGCGCTCTATTAAGGATTGTACTCAGTTTAAAATAAAGTGGGAATCCTTATGAAAGCACAAGCATTAAAGTTTGAAATATGAACCAAATTTAAGGGAACTTATTGCCAAATTATTTGCAAACCACTTACCTCAAATAGGTGGGAAATGATCAAGACCATAATCAATTTGATCTGATTCCTATCACATATGCTAAACTACTATTGCAACTTATTCAAAACAATTTTTTGGTGCCTTTACCAATGGAACCAGTCAAACCTCCATAGCCAAGTGATTACAATACCAATAAGAAATGTGACACCACTCAGTCAATCAAGGTCACTCAATAAAAGATTGCCTCCAGTTGAAATATAAAGTTAGGAAATTTATCCAATTGGGAATGTTGAGATTTAAAGGGAAGAAGGCCAAGTTCTTGTAGGAATTCGATGACTAAGCCTAAAAAACAACGAAAGGAAACTTTTTGCAAAAATTAAAGTGATAAAGGGTAATCAAAAGATTGTGAAAATAAACTTTTATCTACTTAGTGGACTCTATAAATAGATGCTCCAAAAGAATGATAAGTATTTGCAAAGATTCCTTAGAAACATGAACATACCTAGGAAAATAAAATCTTTGCAAAAGCAGTCTTTTTGTTATTTTTTCTTTTGAATCATGTAAATATAGTTTTGTATGCCAACATTAAATAAAATCAAAATTCGGTTATTGAAGCAATGATGTTAAATTATGACTTAAATTGCTCGTTTTCTTGCCTTTACAATAATTTCCATGTCTGATATTTAACTAATTACTTAGCACTCAATTTGTGCTATTAAATGCTGCCTTATTCATTCATTTATCTTTTCATTAATTTATGCACAAATTCTTCCATTCATTGACATACATACATGGATGATAATAAAGATTTATGTTAACAAGACACATATTCAGGCATATTGATTCAAACTTTTTTTCCATTTTAGGATGAAAAAACATAAATCGCTAAATGGAACATGCCATACAACAGGAAGAAATCAAGCATAAACTTCAAGTTCGATGGAACACTCAAAACAAGGGAGCCAATTTGCCAATAGCCAAAAAGTACTACCAACACTTTTATCGAGATATCTAGGGAAACACAAGTAGAATGACTAGTGGCCAATGTTTAAGATACATAAAAGCAAATACCCAAAATATACAACAAAACGTGCTTGCAACTAGTTTGCCACCAACCATTTATATTAACCTTGACACTTTCCCACAAGGGGTAGATATGAAGACGACTGCCACACAAAAAAAGTCAATAGTTCCTGAATTAGACAAGAAAAAAGACATTACTAGAAGGGCAAAAGGCAATTTGAAGTAACAATCGAAAAAAGAAAGTTACAGCTTCTTGAAAGAAGGGTAGAGGACATAAAGAGGGATAAGTTTTATAGTAATGTTAATGTTGATAATCTCAGGCTAGTGCTAGATCCTGCCAAAGTTTAAAATTTTAAAGTTCAAAAAAATATGATGGATTCACATGTCCCAAGGTATATTTGATGACATATTGCCATAAAATGGCTAGGTATGCCAGAGATGAGAAATTGCTCATCCATATTTTTCTCAAAAGCTTGACTTGGGTAGCTTTAAAATGGTACTTCCAATTAGAAAGAAGCCCAGTGAGCATATGAAATGATCTGACTCAAGCATTTTTACGACAATATGAGTATAGGTTGGAAATTTTTTCGGATCGAGGAACCCTCCAAACATGAAAAAGAATCCTAGCAAGAGCTGGAGAAAATATGCTTATAAATGGAAAGATGTAGCTTCACACGTTCAACCACTTTTCACTAATAAAGAAATGCATGCCTACTTCTTGGATACTTTGCCACTTGCATACTATGACAAATTAGTGGGAAATTGTGTTATCTAAGTACATAGATATTTTGTTTGCTTTAGAAAGAATTAAACATGGCATAAAAATAGGAAAGATCATGGAAAATAACCAGGTGGCATATGCAAGATAAGAGAGTGACCTTGTCATTAAATGTCTATAAGTTATGGCTGATGAAAGCTAAGATCATGGTGACTCAAGAAAGAGAGGAAATCCATTCAGATAGCATCCTTACCTTTAGCCTTTCATCACTTAATGACCCCAATAGGTTTATCTCTCTACCTCGTAACCCTTTATGCAAATTTTTTGACTCTAGGAAAGAAACCAGGGAGATAGTTTAGGCGATTCTGAGAATCGTAAAAGAAAAAAAATGAAGATATATCATGCCCCACCAATTTACTACATTGAGCTTTTCCCTTTGCTCATTCAAAATCAAATGATTTCCACCATTGCAATAGAGCCTACAAGACCTCGCTATTCAAAATGGTATAATTCAACTGTTAGATGTGAGTATCACCAAAGGTGAAAAGTTATTCCATGGAGAATTGCAATGCATTCAAAAGCAAAGTACAAGCTTTCAAGAATGCTAACCTAGCAAAATTCCAAGAGCTAGTGGATGCCTATGAAGGACGATTGGTCT
>JAQSVH010161623.1:11890-25398 GCA_029448705.1 Adansonia digitata | reverse complement strand
AACTCTAGTAGAAGGATTTTGCTAGCGACTATGGTCTTTAAGGGTATTTTTTAAAGGTTATCTTATTAGTCATATCTTCATTCAATGTATTTTAAATGATAAATAAATTTATCAATTATTGCTTTTAATATATTGTCATTACCATAAATAATATACTATCTTATTTTATTTACTTAATCATCTTTAAGAGATATCATTAAGTAGTTTATAGTTAAAATTCGGACACTTCTAATATTTTCTTTTATTTCAAACTATGGCTTCTTTAATATTAAAAAAATTATTTTTAAATTAAGATATTATTATTTCAGTGAATAAAAATAAGTGAATATATATATATATATACACACATATATCCATAAGTCTTTAATTCATCATGATTTTTCCTTACCAATCATATATTGTCATATATCTTCTTTTATAATTCTCAAACTTTTTTAGATACAGCACTCTAAGTTTTTTTTTTTTTTTTTTTCAAAACTCATGAATATAAAAGCAAATATTATAAACATGCCCAATTTTAGTTTCATTTCGTAGCTGTTTAATAAAACCTATTTGGTGCAAAATAATGACAAATTTTGTTTGGTGGCAGGTATAACGACAAATTTTAGTTAATTATTGAGTATGACATAATATATAATTGCATTTTTCTTGACTTCCCCACCTACAAATGATGAAATGAACAAGGACATGTACTTTTTAATTTTGTTGGTCATAAAAGTTTTGAACATATAATATGGGGCAAGAAAAAAGAAAGTATTTTGGAAAGATGTAAATTTTTTTCTTCCTTTTTTTTTTGTTTTTTTCCAATTGAAGATAATGAAGAAAATGACATGTGCATGGACAGTTTTCGTCCTTCTCCAACAGACAAAAAAAAACCATTTTTAATTAAAAAATTGTAAAAAAAAAAAAAAAGAGAGATGAATTTTCAATATGAGATTCCAGAAATTCCAATTAAAAGGATAAGTCATGTTCGAAACGTCAATGTTTTTGCATAAAAAGAAACTGTTGGTTTTTAGGTCACTTTCACCGCACATACACAAATTTTCATTGCCTGAACATGGACGATTCCCGTCATTATAGCCAGCTTATTAAGCAGATCTATTATTTCAACATTTATATTTGATCTATTAATGGTATATAAATTTATATATATCATTAGTGAATTAATTAATTTCATCTCAAAGTTAAGGTTTTTAAAAGTTTGTAAAAATAAATACAAATAATTTTTTTAATGAAATGACATTATTTGATTTACTAATATCATATAAATTTATAGTTTGAATCACTAATAAATTAATATGCATTATATACTATTCATTCTTAAATTTATCTGAATAATCTTGAATCACAACAAGTGGAACAAATAATGTGATAAATAATATTATATTCATTTTGTCACACAAATCTTTTTCAATTTCTCTTCTTCTTTGCACTATATTTAGTGCGAAATGACAATGTGAGGAAAGAAAAGACAAAAGAGAGAAAGGGAAGTTGTTTTTCATTTCTTGTATTAATATGGTAGTGGATAAAATATATAAATAAAAGAAATAAAATTATTAACTTAAATAAAATGAGTTTTTTTTCTTTCTCAAAATTGAAACAAGGAAAAGAGTACAAAGAAGGCACACGGAATATGCATGTTCAAACTATATATTATCAATTACAGCTTAAAAGATAGGATGTGACAAAAAAGGGGGAGAAAAAAACTGGACTAAATTATATTCTTTGATCAGTAAAAGGGAGATTTGAGAGCAAACAAGTGGACGACGGAACTGACGAAGAATAATATAATTTGGAGAGCAAAATTTACATAAGAATTTACTATCAACTCTATTTTGCTTTGTGATTATGTAAGAGAGAGCTTTATGTATATTTCTTTCATTCTTTAAATTAAGACCTTTAATATGGAGAATGAAAGTAATTTGTTTCGACTAGTAGAGCATATATTCACCACCATCATTCCTGCTGAAAGAATAAGACAAAAAGTCTTGTCAAATCCTCATAAATTAGATCTTTTTTATATACCTTAAATAATATACTTATTAAATGTAGTTTTAAATCCGGGTTTAACCCAAAAAGTTCATTTATCTCCTACGCTTACAATTCATCTTTCTCTTTATATGCCTTAGATTACTCTCCTATACATTATATGCATATATATATATATATATCAATAGGAATCTCCTATACATAAGCTTCTCTAGGATTTGAACTAGTCTATGGATTCATTTTTAGGGTAAGATTATGAGAAATCTTAACAAATTAATAAATTTGTCAACTCCACTCTTTGTTATGATATCAAGCTTGAGCTGGATCAGATCCTTCATCCTTAATTACTATGATCACCAACAAATGCACAATTTTCTTTTCAAGGTTGAAGTATCAAAATTTTGTTGTTTAATTTTGCTGTAGAGCCAATAATACTACTATTTTGTTGTTGTTTACTTGTCTTAGTAACCAATTAACCACAAAATTTCTTAGTCAACTCTATTACTCATCTCTCTTTTGTAATGATTGCTGGAAATTTCACTTTCATATACATGTCCTATAATGCTATACATAAACTTGCAATTGATATAGTATGTCACACTACATTCTGCTTTTTGTTTCTTAGTTTTTCCCCTTCAAAATTATAACTGCTTTGACCAATAGTATTTCCATAGATATCTTGTTTCATATTTTTTTTGGTACAAAAGAGGTCACAGTTTTGGAATAAAAAATATATATTTAAAATTTAAACTTTAAACTTATTAGATATCATATTTTAAGAAAAAATGTATAAACTAATTGGATTAGATCTTAAATTTTATGAAAGTATTTTTTACTTTTGTTTATAGTAATTTAAGACATAAGTATCGCATTTTGCACATGATGATCTCTAGAAATTAAATAGGCATATAATTAAGCATATAATTGCAAGTAAGATGGAAAGTCTTATTTAGTCAAAAATATGTGTTTGAGGAAATTAAGAAGCATTTTCTTGGAAGAAGAGTTTAACTACCACCCAAGAAAATTAAGTTTAGCGAAATTAATTTACTGAACATTTATTTTTTATGGTATTTTGAGCAAGTCTAAAAGGTTTCGTATACCAAATTTTCATGTACTTCTATGAACACTATTGATCTCTTTGACAAGTCCAAGTTAATATACTATTTTTAGCTGTTTTAGGGTTGGAATATTGTCGTAATCAAAACATTTTATTTGTGCTTTCCTTTAATGGAGAATACTATATCTATAATCTACATAATGGAAAGTGTTGTTTAGTCAAAATGTCTGTTTGAGGTACCACCCAAGAAAATTAAGTCTAGCCAAATTAATTTACTAACCACTTGTTTTTTTATTGTGTTTTGAACAAGTCTACAAGGTTTTATATACCAAATTTTCATTCAAATTATGCACTTCTATTAACATTATTGATTTCTTTGACAAGTCCAAGTTAATATACTATTTTTGGCTAATTTAGGGTTGGAATACTGTCAAAATCAAAACATTTTATTTGTGCTTTCTTTGAATGGACAATATTTATAATCTAGATAAGGTTCTAGGACTTTTCATATTTTTCTTTCGCGGTAGTGAGGATAGGATATTGCAACTATGCCAATTAATTCTTTTGTTTCATTGAATCTCTTAGAACCAAATAACTATTTTGAGTTGCAAAATATTATACCAATTTTTACTTTAAAAACTAATCTATTCAATCATAATTATCTTGCATTTATTATTTATCTTTCTTCTGTTACCGATGGTTAAATGGTTTATAATGAACATTTACACCATGTTTGGTTCGTTATAATAAAAATTCTATTATAGTCATATTTAATGTACTACAGTAACAAAGCTGTTTGGTTTGTAAAATACTTATTCTGTGAGATAATTTATTATGGTTTTATTTTACGAAATTATTGAATAGTCATTCCGTGCCCCCATAAATAGCTAATTTAACTGTAGGCAGAATAAAATTGTTTTAGAGGATACGAATCCCTTTTGTTGGAGATTTAAATCTTATACTATTCTATTTCACTAAACCAAATTACTGCGTAAGATATTTCATTCTATTCTTACTCTATTTAATTCTCATAAAATAACTATTTCATTACAGTTTTATTTCATTTCAGTAAACCAAACTTTACCTAAGGAATCCTACATATTTCTTTATGTCATTGATTAATTGCAAGGTTGAAATAAAAAACTGTCAGTTAACAATTTCCTTTTACGAGGACACTCACCGATGATTTAACTGTTTTACGTATATGACTATATATTACTTATTTTCCATAAGAAAATTGTTTAAACAAGTCCAACACAATAAGTAAAACGAAGCGTCTATATATATATATAGACGTTCTATGTGAAGTCTAGTTTTTCTGTGATGGTCCAATTTGATGATTCGATAAAATTATTACTGATCTGAAAGGAGATTTTTAGAGACTTACTTCATCGAATAGAGGTGCGGGCTTGAGAAAAACAATTTAGGCGCATTTTTATTTTGGCCTTGTTTGTGAGATATATATAGTTCCTAATGTTTTATAGCATTTGAATGAACTTATAGATATCGTGTGCATACTTTTGCCTTTGAGTAGTAAACAATTTTTGCAGCTCCAAAGTAAGCACAATTAATTGAATTATATATGTTCTTATGTCATAATTTTTTTTTCTCTCTATCTCTTTTTGTTCCTAACATTATATAGAAGAAAAGCTTTTCTTTTATCTTTTGAATTATATTTGGATTCAATAATTTTGTCTAAAAAATTCATTCGTTATATTTTGGATTCAATCATATCTTTTAAAAAATTTCATGTCCAAATTCAACTTGATCTGTTGTTTCTTCTAAAAAAGGATATATTTTTTTCCAATACTGAAGTTAATTACATCATTTTCATCTCTTATGGCAATTAAAGAGTAATAAACACAAAATTCTAAATTTCAAGATAACATCTGAAACTTTGTTAAGAAAGGAAGTACCAACAAATTAGCCAGCTCCAAATTTTAGACTATTTCATTTTTATATTGTCATTAATCAAAATGACAAAACCATGTGAGCTCATTTGCTTTAGGTACAATAGGAGAGATTATTAAGATTCAAATACTGAATCTTATCCCTTGTGTTAAAGGTCAAATGATAAATTAAAATAATGATGGTAATTCTAGAAAATGACAAAAATTATTTAAAACTAAAATTGGATTGAATTTGGAAAAAAAAAATTGAAAACCACTAAATAATGACTAATTTGCATAATCTTGACTCTCCCAGCAACAATGATCAAGAATTAATAATAACATTTGGGCAAGAAGGTGATTGCAGAGTTTGATTTTTTTTGTTGATTGTCAATAAAATCATTCAATCTCTAGAAAATAAGAATCAACTAAGTTAGGTAATACAGGAGTGGAAACATGTTGTTTTCAAAGATTGACGGTGTAAGATGTATGTTCATAGAGAAGCTAATAAGTGTGCAGATTTACTTGCTTCTTTGACTAAACAAAATAGCTCGGGAGTCACGTGATTAGAACAAAGTAAAGATATTGTGTTGTATGTTAGAAAATTGTCGGGATATTAACAATGACGTTTTGGTAGGCAAGCAATAGTTTGTCTATTCCTTTATTTTTCCTATGGATGATGAAGAAGGTGATAACAGCACTTTTGTCCGTTTTTCAACAGACAATAAACAAAGTGCGAGACACAATCTCTTCCAAATTGAGGATTAAAAATTGTCAAATGCAAAAGATAAGTCATGGACTCTTCCCATTTGTTGATTATGGGAAGTCTTGGTCCCATTCACTAATTCACTTAACCAAATCTTTAATGGACTGAACGTGGTCTCTTCCTGTCACCATTTGCTTACTATACCCTATATATCTAGGTTAGGCTTGACCAAATTTATGGGAAGAACTTTCTTTTTTATCATTATTGATAGCTTAAGAAGACTAAAAAATAAAATGTATAACGATTAATTATATACATGACTGAGAAACGGGGTGCTGGAAGACGGTTTAAATGGAAGAAAAAAGAATAACAAATGGAGTAAATTCACTATTAATCACTGGTCTTTTTGCAAAATTTAAAAGAAGAAAAAACACACTTTCATCCCCAATTTAGTAAAATTATTTTAAATTCATCCATATTCAGCAAAACATCATTGAAATTTAGATAAATTTTGTCAAGTATGATGGATGAATTTGGAGTAATTTTAAAAAGTAAGAAAGTTATGATGAAAAAATTGATTTTTTTCTCTTAGCTAGAAATCCTAAAAATGGAAAAGAATTAAGAATCATGATGCAATTTAGTCGAATAAATGCATGACACATTTGATACTTGGCAAATTCAGGTTGATCATTACAAACTTCTTCCTTTTATAAGAATTTGAGTGCCAAAACTAGACGCAAACCAACAATAATTCCTTGAATTTGACACAAGAATTTGAATTTTATCAACCAAAAGCTAGCCTTTGTCTAATGCATTATCTTGTTTAGCCTGATTTTTGTCAGAAAGGCAACTGTTCAGCCACATTAGGGTTCTACATTTGACTAAGACCCCAGAAAGCAAAGCTAAAGTTGGTAGTGAATATCTGACAGAGATCATACATCAAAGATCAAAAGAGAGATATAGCATCGACTCATGGTCACTATGCCACTTTGATGAGTGTGAATATCAAATATGGTTATATACTCGACAAGAACTTTTTTTTTTTAATTTTTTATATATTTAAAAAGATATATCTTTATATTCATATGCAAATATATATCAAATATAGAATGACAAACACATTCATCAATATTATAATACTCTATTCGCCGAAGATCTTATGAAATCCTTATTGTTAGAGTCCTAGCCAGCTCCTAATTTTAAAAGGACGAATTGCATAATGCTACTCTTTTCATGATTTTAGCCAAATATTGACTCCTTCTAGCCAGTACAAGGAGGTCAGTAAAAATGCTTAACGAAGGCCTAAACCTATGCTATATAAGTTGTCGTTTATGAAAAATTCTAAACCTATGTTATATGGACTCTAGATAGAGCATCTTCTATAAGTATGTAATCAACATGAATACATTATTTATTTGACAATTTCTATATTAAATGTAACGTAGGTCTAAAGTACGAAAATAATTAAGTAGATGATTGTCGCCGAAGAAAATTCAGAAGTTGCTAAATGCAATGCACGTTCTGCTGAATTGATGATGACAGCCATTGAAGCTGTCAAGGGTTTAATAGAACAAATTTTGCTGAATAAAAAGTTGTCGGCAAATGGTGAATTCTTCTCCCCCCCCCCTACCCACAAAAATAATAATAATAATAATAATTCTCTGTGCTTGAGAAAAACAATAGTGATGTTAATGTTCATTGTTATCTGCAATAGCAGTAAAGTTCTTTCTCGATCCAATCCGAATTGAAGTTATAAGTTGAAAACTGTTTCTGGATGCTTAATTAAAGAAAAAAAAAAGCACTAAGTGGAGACGTACGTTTCAACATGTTGGAGGTGGGTCACTGGGTTAATTCTCTTCCCCTGAATCAATTACAGCAAAGAAATAATAAAGCAATATTGAGAACCAAAGCAAGCGCTATCCTTCTAGGTACATATATGTTTTAATATCTTTCTTTCCACTAATGGAGGAGCACATCATCCATGGTTCCACCCAAGAATGGTAGAAGCACAAAGGTTGTCGAGTCGTGCAGTAATTGAATTTTGACCAAAATGGAAGAAAAAACATTATGATTTTGCTGTCTAGTTTAATAATTTATGTTCTTTTAAAAAAAAAAATCAGTATCTTTTATAAACTGGACCAAGAAACTTTTAGTGAATTCTAGTGTAGTAGTGCTTATCTCTTTGCTGCATTTTTGGCACACTTCTCATAGAGCTGCATTTGCATTTTCGTTTTTGGATTTTCCTAAAGCACAAAGTCCCATTCTTTCAATATCCATCCAATGTTACTTGAATTTAAGAATGCATGAGAGATATTAATACATATCTAATATGAGTATGTTTAATTCTTTTAAATTTTTTATATAATTAAAGAATTATACATGGTATCTATGTTTAAATATATATTAAACATAGATATTAATTATGGATACTCTAAAAAATAAAATATCCGGGTAATATAGTATTCATGTACTGTAAAGTTAATGCACTCTGATTGTATTTACATACTATCTATCACTGCTCAGCAGCTGGCATCACCGCATGGTCCGCAGAAGCTGATGTTCTCCATACACAAGTGTATACATAGTCAAAACTTCACTCTTTCTGAATCTGAATTACCTGTAAAGGTAAATCTCCCCCTCCAAATTTCAGAAACAACTATGGGTTTAGTAAAGCATCCTCATCATTGATGAATATTGAAACTTTTTTTTTTAATCTTTACAGGTGGCATGAACTATCTTATCCAGGCTTATACAAGTTCAATTTCTGTTTGAATCTGAATAACCCAAAAACCCCCCATCAAGATTCATGAACCAAACTATGAATTGCTGCATTAAAAGCCATTTAAATAATGTAGCTGCAACAACTATCACTAACAACCAACTAGTTAATAAAAAAAATGCAATGCTAAAGGACCAGAATTTGCAGAAACATGAGATCAAAATAATAAGAATAAAGTATTGTTATCATAGTTTAAATGTTTTTAGAGCAATGTTAGAAAAGCCTAGACTTGTTTAGTCAAAATACCAGGCAAAGATATAGTTTTAATTTCTTCATAGCAATAGACTAAGATTAGTTAAGATTCCACTCTAATCTGTTAAGTATGGATTAAAAGCCGACTTTGTCTGGTAATCATGCAAATTGGGGTAGGGGGGGATTTGTAATTTTTGCAAAAACTCATGATTGTCAAATATCTCCAATAAATCCTGAAAAGAAAAGAAAAAAAAAAAAGGTAGATAAGACCCCTAGAGAACGCAGGGGGTGAATGGTGGAAAATTCCAATGGCTCCAATCTTCGGAAAAGACAGGCCTTTATTTTTGGGGAAATTAATCTGCCTTGGACACCAATGTTTATGTTCCAATGCAGAAAAGTATAGGTTGTGGAGCATAAAATAAAGTTTAGATTTTAGATTTTAGATTTCCTGTACAAAATGGGACCCTTGCATAGTAAATTTAAGCTTAGCTCCACTCAATTTCTAAGCACAATTTTTTTGTGTGTTGATTATGGTGCATGCACAATGACAGGTGAGTTAATCAAATGAACTGCTATTGTTGCCATCCTGTCACTATTTTCTCCAAAGAATTTAACTTTGTCCTGTGCTAAGTAGCCGTTTTGAATGTGATAAAGATAATGCTATAATGTATTTTTTTAGATATATAAAGTAAATTATAGTTTGAGAATACGGAGAATGATTATAAATATTAAATATTAAATTTTAAATTTATCAAATATTATTTTAAAAAATTATTATATAAATTAATTTAATTAAATCCAAGATAATAATGGAATAGTTAATGCTTAGTCATTAAGTGGGAGATTACCATTTCCAATATTTTATCCTGCCAATCAGAAACAGAGTAAAACGTGTATAGGATTAGACAAATTGATACATCCTCCGATATTCTTTCTTCTTAAGGAAAAAGCTCTAATGTAATCTTCCAACTCTCTGTAAGTAAAATACAAGTCTCGGTTTAGAATTCATATATCAGTATTATGAAATTAAAAAAAATACATATTTTATCAGAGAATACTAGTTAGGACAAAAAGTTCAATCTTAATAACTTCGAAACTTTTGGTACTATTCATGAATTTCCTTTTCATGGAATTCGTTGTAACTTTTTGAAGAATAATGTTTGCTTCAAGAAATACACAATTTGGGTTAACTCAACTTGGCTCAAATATGTCAACAAGAGACGTCTGTTGTAGAGTTTTCTGGAATTTTAATTATTTTAATCTCTGATAATCTTAAATAAAAAAAATTAATTTCAACTATAACAAATTCGATACCTAATAATCTTAAATATCGAAACAAAAATTGATTGAAACTTTCAATGCTTGAACATAGAAAAAAGTTACAGCCCAAACTGATGAAATAAAAACGTGATCTCAGTCCTGAATCATGATCCAGTCCAAGAAATGGAAACACCAACCCTTAATTTTCCAAGCCGATACCATGGGCCCAAGACAAAATCATTCGGACATCTGCACCCTGGTCTCAAGTCCAATGCTCTAACATGAAAGCTACTCTTCACAACCAAACCCAAATCATTTGGATCTTTACAACCATAAATAGTGTTTTCTTGAGTTCCTCTATGGGATAAACCATAAGGACACCAGTCTAGCTTCAGAATGAAAACTGTCAAAGATGCCATCGAAATAGCCTCCAGCTCCAGGTTCATTCCCCAAGTTTTCAGAAAAGAGCAACTTTGGCAAATCCTGGATCTATATAATCCATTGATAAATCTGAAGAAAAAAAAGGGCCATAAGGATGCTAAAAATCACTAGATGAAAATCATAATGAGCCAGAAGGCAATTTACCTCTCCAGGAAGAAAGAACTGACTTCAAATTTGTGTTGGACCAAGGTGAATGAGATCAAGAAAGGCAAATTCGTTGACAACTGGCATTGTCTCAAAATCTCCAATTCAAAGACAAGTATACAAGCAAGCATTCAGTAGAAGAAATTGAAGCTCCTAAAAGTTTAGTTGTTCCTCCTTTTTGCATGGCTGACGTTCCAATTCGACTATGACAGTCATCATTCTAGCAGTAGGGTCCTCATGGCCTTTCCTAGTATCTTCCATTCCCTCTTACCTCTCTGTTTTATCATCTGCTTTCGGTACACCAAACACTTTGTTAGTCTTGAAGCAAAATGCAGTGCCTACTGAGATACCTGATGATGATTAAATATCTATTACCATTTGTTTGCTAAAAGTTGGACCCTATGGCATGAGCAGCAAACCTGAAACCCAAACAATGAAGCCGAATGAAGTCCACTAGTGTTCTTATGAATTAAAACCAAGCAATAACTAGTCAACTGTGAAAAAAATAAATAAATAAAAAGCTATGAATCTTGATATCGGAATTTTGGCACCCACTGCATCCCCATGGATACTTTTATGAACACCAAAGCAAAATTTCTTTGTTGATGCATTGAAATCTCCAGTTGCCCTCTAATTTCCTCCCCAAAGTAATCAAAAGGGAGAATTTCCTTCTCGGAGCATCGATATTTACGAAGAAAGACAAAGAAAACAGGGAAATTGAGAGGACAAAGAACTAAGCAACTATCACAAAGCATAATTTGTGGAAAGAAATTAACACTTAAAACTCTTGAACAAATTTCCTCTTCTTTTATTTTTAATAAAAATCCTAGCTCCAGCCTTTAACATTTACAATTTTGAACTAAAAGTTTTTCATTTTCTCAAAAAATGATATTCTCAATGACAAGCAATTTACAGAGCATAGTAAGTTAGATGTCATCCTAGTTTTAAAGCACTTCATTTTCTATCATAGGCAATTTATAAGTTGAAAAATGACTATTAACAATGGAAGAAAAAGTATGGTAATTTACGAAATGAAATGAAACCCACTTACCCATGCATTGGTCAGTAGTGATCTGTGAACGATACTTTTTTCGAATGATGTGCATCCCAGTATCGTAGACATGGTGGAACCCCTGAAAGTAATTTAAGGCTCTAGCAGTTATTCATTTTCAACTCTTGGAAGACTTTTAAACCTTGAGATTGATGACGGCACATTTTCCATTAGAATTTGCCTCGAATTTAATTCAGTGAAATTTAGGCAGCCAGGGAGATCTATATTGCACTGTAGATTTTGAATACTTGAGCTGCTCATATCTAACCTCCAAAGTTTATGTAGACAACGGATAGACAAGGGCACTTCTTCAATTTGAGTCTCAGATAAGTCTTAACCCGCTACTTTGAGATTTCTGAAAATTTTGCTGTCGGGCAATTGACTAAGATTCAGATAATTAAGAGATCCCATCTTATAATTGTTGCTTGAAGCATTTTTAACCCTTGAATACTCATACACGAGTTTGTAGGTTTGAGGAGATGCTCTATTGAATCAGGCGCTTCTTTCATCCCAGTGTGTTCTTAACCTAACAAAAAAAGATTACATGGGACCACGGGGAAATTCTCGAATTTACAACATGTAGCGCTTTAAGAGATGTTAAACGATTGAGGCTAAGAGGTTCAACCAAACTTTTGCCTTTCAAGGTTAATGGCTCTTAATAGATTAAGGATCTTCCTTAACTATTTACAATTATTAAGGTTAATTTGACTTAAATTAATAAGATAATGTGTAATAAAAATGTAAAATAACGACATTGCTCCAAAGCATCATCTACTATTTTTTGACAATATAATTGAAAGTGAAAGAAAAGGGGGAAATGACATAATAATAATAATAATAATAATAAGCAGTCTGATACCTCGAGAAATTTGAATTTCTTAAGTTTACAAACATATCCAAAATTGCAGCAGAAAAAGGATTAGCATCAGGGGAAGTTTGTAATCATTTAAGAAGGAAATCTTATCTTTTCCCTTCTTACCCAGATAAATAGATCTTGCTTTGAACATCATCGGTGAACTCAAAGCAGAAAGAAAGTTCAACCACACTTTTGCATACAATATAAGAAAGGGTTTCAAGGTTGATCGCTTCTAATAGATTAAGGATCTCCCTTAAATTCTTCCAACCATCAAGGTGAGTTCATCTTAAATTAATAGAATCCTGGACAATGAAAATATAAAATAATTATATTACTTAAAAGCATTATTTGCTGACTTTTTAGTCGTATCATTGAAAGAGAGCAAAATAATAGGAAAAAGAAATAATAATAATAATAATAATAATAATAATGTTGTGGTCTAGGATCTTGAGAAATTTGAATTTTTTGAGTTTATAACGTACCGGAAGACAAGGAAGTTCAATCAAACTTTCGCACCCAATATAAGAAAGGGTTTCGAGCTTGATGGCTCTTAATAAATTAGGAATCTTCCTTAAATTCTTGCAACCATCAAGGCAAATTCGTCTTATATTAACAAGATCCTGAGAATGAAAATGTAAAATAGCTAAATTACTTCATATCCTAATTTTTTGGCTGTAGCATTAAAAATGGAATCAAAAAGGAAAAAGACATCATCATCATCATCGTCATTGTCATCATAGTAATAATAATAACAATAATAATAATAATAATAACAATAATAATAATAATATGAGAATTGATAAATTTGAATTTTTTGAGTTTACAACATACCAGAAGACAAGGAAGTTCAATTAAACTTTCGCACCCAATACAGGAAAGAATTTCAAGGTTGATGGCTTCTAATAGATTAGGGATCTTCTTTAAATTTGTGCAACCATCAAGGCAAATTCGTTTTAAATTAACAAGATCCTACACAATAAAAACGTAAAATAACTATATTACTTCAAAGCATAATCTATCAAGTTTTTTACCATATTATTGAAAGTGTACAAAAAAATGAAAAAGACATAATAATAATAATAATAATAATAATAATAATAAAATCAATCTAGGACCTCAAGAAATTTAAATGTCTTGAGTTTAC
>JAQSVH010161614.1:0-25399 GCA_029448705.1 Adansonia digitata | reverse complement strand
AATAATAATAATAATAATAATAATATTCAAAGAAGTATTTAAAATTGTACTACTAACATACATAAACTCTCAATATTTAATGAGTTTAACTAGTAAAATTAAAGAAAATGTGATAAATAGATGATATACTTTATTAACAATATTTTTTAAAGCTCATGATATTATTTACTTTTTGAGAAATTAATATTTTATCATATACAGACCTATTCAAGGGTTGGGCTACTCATGCGACCTAATTGGGCCTGGGCTCAGGGTCTCATATTTTTATATAAGACTAGCTCGATCCAACTCAAAACAATGATTTTAAATTAATATATTTTATTTAAATCTAATTATAAAATATAAAATATTAATAAAAAATATTTTTTAAAGTGTGAACAATAATTCTAGCATAAATAGGCATATTTGGGTACGTTAAATAAAAGCCTAAGCTTAGAATTTTACAAAAGTTTAGGCTGCTACTCGGCCTAACTCATGAGCAAGTTTAATCATATTTAAAATATAAATTAAGTTTTTAATATTTAATGAAATTATTAAAAGAATA
Source organism: Adansonia digitata (assembly GCA_029448705.1). NCBI lineage: Eukaryota > Viridiplantae > Streptophyta > Magnoliopsida > Malvales > Malvaceae > Adansonia > Adansonia digitata. Next base: position 24,855 of record JAQSVH010161614.1, on the reverse strand, counting down.
TAAAATAAAATTCATAATTAAAGTTTTTGGCCCATAAAAAATTATTTAATTATAATTTCTTCACATTTTTTTAGTATTAAATTCGGGTTTGGGTTCAGGTGGGCTTGAGTTTGGGTTCTTTTGGGTTTAGGCCATTTTATGTTTGGGGCATTTCGGGTTCAGGTTCAGGCCATTGACTTTTTGGTCAAATCGGGTTCGAGTTCATTTTGCCACCTCTAGTTATTGGACAAGCGTTTTAGGTTGGGTTTTTATATTTTATTTTTTGACACATTTTAAATGTATGTGAATTTTTTTTTTCCAAATAAAAAGTAGATCATATACAAAATACTATCTTGTTATGTGGAAAGTTAAAAACTACATTTTTTTATCAATGAACTTACATGAACTAAATGATATTAAAAGACATATATATTTTGTTTTATATTTAAAATAAAATTTTTAAAATTGTTTTTTATAAATATATCAACTAATTAAATCTATGTCATTTAACTCATGACATCTAACTTAATCACAAAGATTGATGTGCCAGCCTTGAAAGGCTTAACATCGTTATCAAATATTAAGATCACATTTACATCTCTACTAATATAAAATAGTAACTAAGTCAGTCTTATGAGTTAATCAGACACCAAATCAGTAATTAAAGTTACCCTAAAAAATATTAATAATATAAACTTAGAAATAATTATGTCTGTTTCTAATTTAAAAAAAAAACTATTCACTAATTATTTTCTTTCTAAAGCATAATTTTTATACTTATTTTTTTCAACCACTCACCTCTTCTAAAAACTCCCAGTTCTTTAAAACTACTCAAATATATATAAAAAAAATACCTTATCACATTACTTTTAATATAACTACCCACTTATAAAAACTTACATTTTACATATTTATCTATTAATTTCTTTTAAAAAAATATTTTTTTGGAAAAAAAATCATCTTTCCACATAACTATTCTAGTATTAATTGTCGCCATGTGTCTCCCGACAATGAGATAAGACGCACCCAACTTAAAAGTATATCTCAATTGGGATTTTTAGATGCGATATCATGAGAAATTAGTGTTTTTCGAACTTTGATATTTCTATAAAATAAAGTTATTTAGTCTCATACATTTATTAAATTAGCTAAGTCTTAAAGATTTTTATCTAGATTTTATTTATTTTTTGTAGTTTTTAAATTATTTCTATTTACGTTTCTTATATTTAAATTACTTACTTATTTAAATGCTTTTCGTATTTTTGTAGATCAAAACCCAAACAAGTTTCCACAAGTGCAATAACTAAATAAAGAAGTAAAGCGGATTGAATCAAGCAAAGTGGAGTCAGTTTGGTAGTCTCCAAAAATAATCTATTCAGGCTACTTGTAGGCAAAGTTTATCCTCTCCAGGGTTTTTCCTATATATAAGACTTTTAGGATTATAATTAGATATATTTCAAATACTCTGTAGTTTTTTTTCTCTAGTTTTTTAAAGATAAGAGCAGCTATTAGGATTTTGTAGTTGGAGAAGGATTGAAGAAATTGAAGACCAAGACCTGACAACTCTTAGTTTTCTCTTTCCCTTAATTTTTTCTTTATACTAATGTTCATGATGGTGAAACTCTAGTGTTTTGTGTTTTATTTAATTAGTATGAACTAAATTTATTCTTCTAAGGTTACAATGGAACTCAACATGTAATTTGGGTTATTTTATTATCTTTTCTTGATTTAATGATATTGGAGCTGTTTGTTCAATCTTGTTTTTAATGCTTCAATTGCTTGATCACAAATTAAATTGATTTGGTAATCCTTATGAACTTGAGAACAAAAATTTTGTGTTTAGACATGGATTGAGTGACATATGATTCATATTCATTTATTAGGATGAATTGATCTGCATGCTAGATAAAAATGTATAAGCATGTCATATGCAACCAAAATAGAGTCTAAGATTAGTTTTTTTAAATTCAATTTGCATAGGAATATATTAGATTGGTTAAGAGATATACTTTTATATGACCATCAGAAGATACATACAAATAAATTAAAACTCTAGCTCAATAGCTTGTTATCATTGGTTAAGCAAAGACGGTGAAACAAGTTCAAATAAAGTGTTGAACAAAATTGTAATCCTAGGCTTTTCTCATTGATTAAGTAAACTTTATTTATTTTCTTTGTTATTTAGTAAACTTTGGTTTAATTTTAATTTTATTTAGTGAACTTTTAATTAGCTATTTAGATACGATTAATTTGCCTAAATTTTAGTACTTAGCAAATTTATTATAATTCCTTGTAGGAATGATACTTCACTCATTCACTATATTGCTTATTTACAATACATGCACTTACGTGGAAATCCAACAACAAGATTTTGGTGCCATTGCCGAGGGAATTGTTTATTAACTTTTGGTAATATTAATACCAAACAATTTTAATCTTAATTTAGACTTTTTTGTTATTTTTAGGTACTTTTGGTCGTAGTATGCAAAGAGTGAGAAACTTGGAACTTGTCTCTTTTGATCCAGAACCAAAAAGAACTTTTCATCGATGTGGAAGGAAGAATTTACAACCCTTGACTCAAAATAATACATGGCTGAAGAAGAAGATACAAAGTGTCTGCAGGAGTTTACTGTCCCTCTCGTGCAAGGCATTTATTTTAGTATTTGGAGACTTGCCATCCAACTAATAACTATTAGATAAAGCCAGCCATTTTTTAGATGATCCAAACTTTAGTTTCAATCTGGCAGTTTACCTAATGATGATCTAATGCTCACATTGTGAATTTCTTAGAGATACGTGATGCTTTTAAACATAATAGAGTTTTGGATGATGCCATCAAATAGAGACTCTACACTGTTTTACTCTAGATAAGGTTAAGAATTGGTTAAACTCACTTCCCACTAGCTTTATTACTACATGAGATGACTTGGCCCAAAAAATTTCTAGATAAATATTTTCCTTTAGCCTAAATAGCAAAGAGGAGAAATGACATCACTTCTTGTACAGTATGATTTAGAATCCCCTCCTGAAGCTTGAGAAATATTCAAGGATTTACTTTGGAGATGCCTTCATCATGGTTTTCCAAAATAACTTCAAGTACAAACTTTGTTCAATGGAATGATACGTCAGATAAAAACTATTATTGATATAGTAGTAGGTAGAGCATTTATGGGAAAGTCTTTTGATAAAGCTTAGATTTACTTGAAGAGATAGCTTTTGTTAATGATCAATGATGTACTAGAAGAAGTTTGAAGAAAAGTTGCAAAAATCCATGACACTAATACCATTACTTCAATGAATGCACAAATAGAATCACTCTCAAAGAAATTTGATGCTTTAATTGCACATTCAGTTCAAACCCCTTTTGTGATTTGTAACCTATACGAGGATGGACATTATAGTGAGTATTACCTAACCTATGCAGAATCAGCTACTTATGTTGGGAATCATAGCAAGTAGCAAAACAATCCTTATTTAAATAGCTATAATCCAAGGTGGCATAATCATCAAAACTTCTCTTTGAGGGCTTTTTCTATAAGTGAGTATTCTCGCCTAGATTTTCACAGATAGCTAGGGCTTCTAACCAACCCCTTGTTCTAGCTTAAGAAAAGCAGACATCACTCGAAGATGTGTTTATAAAATTTATGCAAAGTCAAGCTTCCACTAATCAAATTCAAATTAAATCCCTTAGGAATATTGTGACATAATTAGACCAACTTGCTAGTGCAATCAATAATCGCCTTTTGGGTACAATTTCAAGTGATACTAAGCTTATTCTAAGAAGAGATGGAAAAAAGCATTGCAAGGCCATTGCACTTAGGGATGGTAGAGAGATAAAGAATGATGACAAGAAGTCAAACTCATCCAAGGAAAATAAGTAACAAAGAAGCTAACAAGATTAAAAAATAACAACCTCAGGTTTACCCACCATTACTTTTTCTACAACACTTTCAGAAGCAAAAGCTTAACAATCAATTATAGAAGTTTGTCGAGGAGTTTAAAAAACTTCACATTAATATTCCGTTTGCTAAAGCTTTAAAATAAATGCCTAGTTATGTTAAGCTCATGAAAGATATCTTGTCAAAGAAAAAAATAGGTGAGTTAGAAATTATCGCACATACTAAATAGTGCAATGCTATATTGCAAAAGAAATTCCTACCCAAACTCAAACATCTAAGAAGTGTCACCATTCCATGCACCATTATGACTCAATTTTTTAGAAGAACATTATGTGATCTTGGTGCAATTGTCAATTTGATGCCTATTTTTATATACAAGAGACTAGGTTTGGGGGAGGTAAAACCCACCATAGTCATTTTACAATTAGCATATAGATCTTACACATATCTAAGAGGCATTGTCAAAGATGTTTTAGAGAAAGTTGACAAAATTTATCTTTCCAGCTAATTTTATAGGCCTTGGCATTGAGAAAGATCATGAAATACCCATCATTTTAGGGAGACATTTTCTAGCAACTAGTAAAACTTTCATAGATGTGCAACAAGGTAAATTTACCATAAGAGTTTAAGACCAACGAATAACTTTTAATGTTTTTAAAGCTATGAAATTTTTTAATGATTCAAAAAAGTGTTTTGCTGTGAATATTGTAGATAATGCAACAAACAAAGTTTTTATAGATAGTTCTCCTATCTATTTGTTGGAAGCAACACTCTAATTCCAAAAGGGATCATGATGAGTTTATTTAATGTTTAAAGTTGCTTAATGCACCATGTTTAACCAGATCCAATCCTCAATTTAAGACTTTAGGACCTTTATCTTATGCATCCACGAAGCCTTTGATCGAAGAGCAATCATCCCTAGAGCTTGAACAACTTCCTATACAATTAAGGTATGCTTTTTTGGCCCAAATTCTACTTTGCCTATTATTATCTCATCTTCACTTAGTGTAGGGTGCTTAGAAAGCATAAAATAGCATTAGGTAGGTTAATTACTGATATTAAAAGGATTATTACTTCAATTTGCATTCATAAAATCTTCCTTGAAGATAATCATAAGGCCATAATAGAGAATCAACGTCGATTTAATCCCTTCATGAAAGATGTGGTTAAGAAAAAGATCATCAAGTGGTTGGATGCATCATCTATCCTATCTTTGATAATTCTTGGGTGAGTCCAATCTAATATGTGCCGAAGAAAGATGGATAATTGTAGTTTTCAATGACAATAGTGAGCTCATTCTAATAAGAACAGTGTCTAGTTGGCAAGTTTGCATGGATTATAAGAAGCTTAACAAAGCCATTAGGAAATATCACTTTTTCTTACCATTCATTAATCCGATGCTTGACAGGTTAGCTGGTAAGGAATTTTATTATTTCTTGGATAGTTATTTGGGATATAATTAGATTGTTATAGCACCAAAAGATCAAGAGAAAACCATTTTCACTTGCCTCTATGGGACTTTTGCTTTTCAGAGAATGCCATTTAGGTTTTGTAATGCTCAGCAATCTTTCAAAGATGCATGATAGCTATATTTTTTTAATATGGTGGAAAATTTCCTAGAGGTATTTATAGATGATTTTTTTTTTTTTTTGTTTTTGAAAACTCTTTTGATGAATGTTTGCATAATTTAGGTTTGGTGATTAAAAGATGTCAAGAAAATAATTTAGTCCTAATTGGGAAAATGCCACTTCATGGTTTAAGAAGGTATTGTTTTAGGACATCTAGTGTTAAAAAGAGGCATAGAAGTGGACAAGGCAAAGATTAAGACAATTGAAAAACTTCCACCACCAACTTCAGTTAAAGGAATTCAAAGTTTTCTTACTAAATTTTATAGAAGATTCATTAAGAACTTCTCAAAGATCTCTAAACCACTTTGCAACCTTTTAGAAAGAGGTATTGTTTAATTTTGATAATACATGTTTAGCCTCTTTTATAGAAATGAAAAAGAGATTTATTTTTGCCCCTATTACTATTATCCTAGATTGGAATCTTCTATTTGAACTTATATGTGATGCAAGTGATTTTAAAGTTAGTACAGTGTTAAAACAAAGAAAAAAAGGGTTTTCATCCTATTTACCATGGAAGCAAACTTTGATAGATGCTCACTTGAATTATACCACTATTGAAAGAAATTGCTTACTATCATATTTGCTTTTGATAAATTTAGATCATATCTTGCGGGCACTACAGTCATGGTTTATACTGACAATGCTATTAATAAGTATTTGATTGAAAAGAAGGATACCAAAACAAGATTAATCCATTAGATATTTCTCTTGCAAGAATTTGATTTAGAAATTTGAGATAAAAAAGGAATAGAAAATCAAGTGAAGGATTATCTCTCAAGATTGGATAATGGGGTAAAAGTTAACGATTCCATCCAAATTAATGAAACTTTTCCTGATGTGTAGCTTTTCCAAATATATCAATAAGAATTACCAGGTTATGCCAACTATGTCAATTATATTGTAAGTAGAGTTTTCCTCTTAATTTAAATTCTCAACAAAAGGAAAAGTTCATGCATAATGTTAAGTATTATTTTTTGAATAAACTTTTCTTTTTTAAGCAATATGCTGATTAGATTATTAGAAAGTGTGTACCTAAGAAAGAATAGAAAATATTTTAAGGGAATGCATATGAGTGTGAATGCTTGTGAATAGACATGAATGCTTAAAAGTGCTAGTAGATTTAAATGGGAATGCATATGAATATAAATGCTCATGAGTAAGAATGCATATGGGTGCAAATGTAGGTGAGCACGATTGCACATAAATGTGTTTGCATATGAATGCAGATGCCCATGGATGAAAATGGATATGAATAGGAATGCACATGAGTGCAAATGCAGACAAGTGGGAATGTATGTGAGTGCAAATGCTCATGGATAAGAATGCATTTGAGTGCCAATGCTTATGGGTATGCATGCATTTAAACTTAAAGGTTGGTGAAAATGAATACTCAGGGATACAGATGAATGCATGTGAACATAGATACATATGGGTGAAAATGCATGTGAGTGCAAATGCATGAGGGTTCGGGCTCATGTGAGTATAAACACCAAGACTAGCCATGATCCAAATGCATGCGAAGTGATGTACATGCCAGAATCTGTAATGATGCAAATATACTTGAAGTGAAGTATGTTGATGATTGATGCTTAAATGCTTAAGCAAATGATGCATATGATGACATGCATGCTCATAAAAAATATAAAGGTTGAGGCTATGGTTGGCTTTTTTTTGAATTTGGCCTAACTTTGCTTGATGGTTTCTCTCTTCAAGTTAAAAGGTATTCTAATCCCAAATTTGCTCTATGATTACCCTTATTTTTTTTAATGACATCTTTTTTGTTTAAAATGTTTCTTTGATGAAAACTCTTAAGTTAGCATGATAATTCAAGTCTCTTAAAGACTAATAATCTCCTGTTAGAAGATTTCATGAATGGCAATTTGGTTTTTTCATATAGGTTAGAGGGCTTGAAAAGGGCTCTATCAATCCAAGAAAGTTTTAGGATAAGTGAAATGGATTCCCCATTCTTCTAGTCTCACTAAAGGACCACCCTATAGAACATGAATTCCTTAAAAATCAAACAAATTTGATATTCTTTTAGGCTTTTTACTAATGATACTTCGACTGGTACTAAGATTGGCCACAATAAGTTTAGGGTTGTAAGGTTGATTTAGGAAGGTAGGTTATTTAATCCCTCAAATATGACACTTTAGGATGTTCAAGGATTACTAGGTGTTTTTAGATTTTTTTTGGGATAATGCTTTCATTGTCAAGACCTTGATAACCCTATGAGTGAAACAAAAAATTCTTTATTTTGCTTTAGATTATGTTTTTTTAGGTTTTTACCCTAGAGCCTTATTCTTTCTCTTTTGATTTCTTTCTATGATTGATTGTTTCATCATGATTTTGAAAAAGCCTTAAAATTCATCAAAAAAACAATTTCCCAAAGAATGGGTTCATCAGTTCAAATGACCATGCTTGATTGAAAATGATTTTTTGAAGATCGTAATGTAGGCCAAGGTTCATGGTTTTGAAAGAAAGGGTGTATGGCCCAAATTTAGTGTTTGAGAGTAATCAGATCATGAATCATTCTTTCTATAAGGGTTTTATCCCATTTTTTTGGATTTTTTATTTTGCTTTTATTCCTTCATTCTTGATTTTCTTTTGAATGTGTTTTTTCTTTGTACTTTTTGATTTTGCTTTTGCTTTTGACTTTGTTTCATCCATTTTCTTATAGGTAATCTTGGACTTTGGAAACTTGGTACATATTTGCCTCTTGATGTCAAGCATTTTTACAAGTATGGAATAAGATATCTGCCCCATATCCCTTAAGAAGATCTTTTCATTACCCCTCAATATGGAAGGTGATCTTTGACTAGCATTTCAAAAGAATAAATTCATTAGGCTCAAAAAGGGTAGTAAAGGGAATCATTTTCTAACTTGTGGAAAGATAATGAAAGGTGGCCATTTTTCATCTTAACCATGACTATATGGACTAAAGAACCATTTCCTAGAGAAAGTTCTTTCGAAAATATTTTAAACACTTTAATCACATGATGTCGTATTCAATTTTCATTTTCCTTTTCGTGTATAAAATGAATATTTAATTCACCTTTTCTCTCCACATTTATGGGCATGTCTTATTTATTGTCTCACCATTGTTAGAAAATCATATAATATCAAAATTCATGGTTGTAGGGACCATCTAATATTTTATGCCTTGAGGTTTGCATTGACAAGGAATTTTGGTCTTAGGGTATTAAAATGATAAGAAAGAAAGTGGTCAAAAGTGTTTTCCTAGGGACAAAAAATAAGGTTATGGTGTGTCCCAAGATAGGACTTGTGAAAGGCTTCTAGGAAATATTTAGGAGTTTATGTTTATTTGTTAGAAAGAAAGGATGATTCTAGCACTATGTTGGCATGCATCAAATTACCACAATTAGGATCCCAATATATCTATATATATATGTCACTTGTTTGATTTTAGAGGAATCCAAAGATTTTAAAAAGTTAACTTCATTGCTCCCAGCCTATATTGAGGCCTTACCTGTTGCATTATTTTAGTGTGAACATAGTTTGTGAAATTCAAAGTCGATCCCTTAAAGTCTTAGGTCTTTCAAGAAGTCATAGTTTTATATATGGAAAAACTTAGAAGAGAGGTAAAAATGCAAGCAATCATTATATTCTTGAGACTTTCTATTATCATACTTTTATTAAACACATGATTCAAAATTCAAAACATGTTAATTTCATAAGAAAATAATGGCAAGTCAAGGACAAAAGCTTTTCACGTGAAGCATACAAAATTGGAATTCTCTTATTGTCCTAGATTCATATATCCCATTTCACTCTTACTATTGATCAAGATTTAACTATCCTACTTCCAACAACTACTATACTTTTCTCTTAGAGCTTTGCATTCTTCTATGGAATAACCTATGCTCTTTATGTGGTATCCACAAGTAATGATGGTGTTATGGGCCTTTGGGTATGATGGATTTATAAACTCAAAGTAAATCAACAAAACGAACTAATCCTGAATGAATTAGAGAAGTAATTCTATGTATGATACCGAGATTTGCTTTATAAAGGTTCTATAGGCTACATTTTCTAATTATTCCCTTATCTCTTTGGCTGATGGATAGGTCTAATTGGAGGCAAGGGCACTAAGCTATGTATCGAGAAAAATGATTATAGGTTAAAGCTTGAGTAAAGATTTAATGCAACATTACCCCTGGTTGGGTGATGCATTGGGCATGTAATGTATGCATCGTGCATAGTAAAAACCTTTGCCAGCTATCCTTCATAGATCTTCGACTTCTTTTTTTTCATCATATGTACATTATTTTCTTTAGTATTTAGTGTCCCATCTAAGTTAAGTTTTCCACTCTTGATTGCATTCTTGATCATTTCCTCGGATATAACCATGTTAGCAAAATTCCTTGTGGCATTCCTTATGAGCTTGTCATAGTAAAGGGCATGCAATGTCTCCACAACACATATGGTTATCTCTTTCTCATTCAATGGTTAACGTATTTGTGTTGCCTTCTCCCTCTATCTTTAGGCATATTGCCTGAAAATCTTAATGGGCTTTTTTTCCATGTTTCTTAAATACAATCTATAAAGTTCCAATTAGAAATTGCTTATATTGGTCTAAAAGGGCCCTGCAAGATCAGCCTATGTTTAGACTCTGGCTTTTTCCAATTCATTGTACCACTGAGCTATGCCTCAGCTAAGCTATTTTGGAAGTAATGGATTAGATGCTTCTCATTCTCCTTATACCCATCCTTTTTTTAACTATACATTCGGATGTGAGTAGTTGAACTAGTAGCCCATTGTACTTGTCAAAATCAGGCACCTCGAATTTAAGTGGAATGATGAGTTTGGAAACTAGGATTCCAAATTTATTGCTTTCTTCTACTACCCTATGGCACTTTTCTAATAATTTATATTTGTTAATGCTCTCATTGGCCTCGACAAATATTGATCTAACTATTCTTTCTTATACTACTTAGTCATTAAGATCCAAGACCAAAGGCTTATGCCATGATACCCATAAACCAAATGCAGTGCCGCCACAGGGTTTATCTAGATAAATGGTTGAGCTAGTGAAATTGGTGCTGTCAAGAGTTGCTATTCTTGGGATACCTTTTCATGAGCATTGGTGGCTTTAGCACCATAGTTTAAATTAACCCCTGGGTTAGCAAGTTCTTTGCCCAATCAATAGTACTCTTCTATTTTTGTCCTTTAGAGAGACTGATAATAGTTTTCCTAACTTAGCTACTTTAGCCTATAGTTCCGCATTTTTATGTAGCATTTGCTTTTCAGCCTCTTTATACATAAGTTTTAGTCTTTTAAACCTAGCTTGATGATTGTTCTTTGTGATCAACGACTTCAGTCAATCCCAATACCTCTCAAAAGAATATTAGAGCTTCTTCAAAGAAATTTATTCACCAATGAGGGCTGTCACTCTGCCCTATGGTTCATGTGTTATGAACAAAGGTATACATGAATATATGCAAGTGAGTGCAATAAGGATTTTAATGTAAGATATGAAAAGATGATATGAATATGAAAATGTTGTCTTGGAGATTTAACCTTAAGATTGCAAATAGTATTAGAAGTGCTACACGGAATACATGAAATATACATAAAAATCTCCTTTCCGATGAGAGCTTTACTTCAACAAGCTCCAAACTTTCATTAAGTGCAAGAAAAATTACCTTATGATGGCAATATGATGCATATGCATTATTTTGTCTCTAGTGCTCCTGCCATGGCAGTATTGCTTTTGAAGGGAGGGAATCCATATGAATGGAAAAAGTATGCACCTGAGCCTTATCAAAAAGATGTTACATCAATAGGGCGAAGATTATTTTTTATTATAGGATTATGGTGTCCGTTCACCATTGCCCTGTGCCAGTTATTTCTACATTTTAATGCCAAAAATGATGCATGCAATATAAACACATGAAAGAATCAAGCAGTAAAGGGCTAAAGGATGTTAGTAAAAATAAAAAAGATAAAGGCAGCAAGAACAAATCACAAAAATTGCCCTAATAATATGCGTTAAATTGCCTAAGGGTGAACACTAAAGGCCATGGGTAATGTCGCTTGCCAACCAAAATTTGGATTGCTGCAGACAGCATAACAGCATGTCTAGGTCAAAATTATCTTTATCAAGACAATATAATGTCTTTTCGGATGAAAGTTAACACTCAAGACAGTGACATTTGCTCATCACTATCTGATAATAGGCTAATTTCAAGCCATCTATTGGATACCGTAATGGATTATTTAGGTGGTTTCCTAAGACATTACTAATGATGTAGTCGATGATGTTCTATCATCATCATCTCATGGTTAACAGGCATTAAGCCATCAGTCATATAGCATAATGACTCAATAGGCGAATTTTATTCCCTTAAGGATGATCTAAGCCTTGAATAAGATATTAAGTGACAACATTCATGTGTTATCCTTTAAGGAAAATAAATAAGTGTTAGCCATCAGTTGGACAACATAATGTCATGCCTTGATAAATTATTAAGATGCATGACATCTTCTGAGTCAAAAAATACAAACATTTGGTGACTATGTTCATTTATCATCACTTATGTAACATACTGATAAAAGAGAGTAAAATGTAAGAACACCTAGATATGGCTTAACATAGTTTTGCACTTATAGCTCACTATATAGGGTTAGGTTGACTCTAAATCAATCCTCTTGTTACTCTTCTGTTTAGTAAGGACAATTGAGGTACCCCAATCATAAGTATATCGTAGGTTGGCAAAACAGGTTTGATTCAGGTGGATGCATTTCCATATGCCTATATAGATAAGTAAAATACCATGAAATCATAAGTAATTTGCACCTCAAAAGATATTGCTAGCCTATGAATGATCACCATTTGAGGGTGAGTAGCTCACTTCCACCTAACAAAGGTCCTAATCTCTTTTTAGGGAAAATACGATTGAGAGTCTAGTGCAATGCAAGTGCATGGTGTGTATTGGGGAAACAACAAGCCTTTTTATTTTGCTCCTTTTATCATACCATTTTGAAAGAATCAATATTGTTATTACGGTACCAGAAACCCTTAGGAATTACAAACAAATAAGCACACAAGAGATGTTAGCAAATAAATGTAATGTACAAAAATGGAGAAAATGGGTTTATAAATAAACAATTACCAAAGAATCAAGAAAAACAAGGAATCATATAAACTACAGTTAGCTATATGCCTGACTTTTTTGGAATGTCCCTAGTGGAGTTGCTAAGCTATCGCCACATTCCCTCGATGATGAGGTAGAACACGCTTGACTTAAAAAGTATATCCTTGATTGGGATTTTTAGGTGGATATCTTGAAAAATTAGTGTTTCTCAAATTTGGGATAGGGGAATCATCATACGAATAGCTCGCCAGACTAATCTTCAATGTCCACCATGAAGTGGCTAAAAACCTGGAGTTACCACTAATCATTTTGGGCTAAACATGACTAGACATTATTAAAACCGACATTTTTTTAGTTACGAAGCTAAAAATACTAATTTTATGATCTGTGCATATAAAGTTTGTTAAAAAGGGTCTCGATGTCGATTATGTGAGGGAAGGGTTTAGCACTCTAATGATACCCTAAATCGGTACCATTTAGCCATAAACTATCTTGATTTTGACTTTTACAATTTTTGTCTAGTCATTATTCATTTGTGATCCCCTTTTTATGATGCAATTTTAAGATATTAAACTTAGGTTCTTTATAATACATTTGTACCTTTCTATGCAACCTAGGAAGAAGGAGAAACATAAAGGTTATGATAAAATAATTTTTGGATTAATTTGAAAAGGATTCTCTATGTTGAGCATTAGAGGGATACCAACATCAAAGATTGCCTCGACTTGTTTTTAGGAATTCAACTTATTAAAATGCAAATGCAAAGTTGTCACCATGAAAAGAAAAATGGTAGTAAGCATAGAAAAATATAATAAATATTGTGAAATATAAAACACATAAAGCCAAGAAAGGAATGACGATTGGTATGTATTTTATAATTGTGGTTGAAAATAGCCAAAATAACAATTTTGAGATGCATTTGGACCTGTTGGTTGAAAAGGCATGAAAATCGAGGTTTTGGTTAAAAATTAGGTTGGTTTGGGAAAGAAAAAATTTTGGATTTTTTAGTAAAGTTTTAAAAAAAGGGTTAGAGTATCCCTTTAAAAATAGGTTTAAAGTGTCTCCATTAAAGAAAAGTTTGATAATTTTTGGAGATAGGAATATTTTTGGATACCTTTGATGAAAATTTAGATTTTTAGTTAAAACTGATATTTTAAATAAAAGGATAAAATTAATTTTTAAAGAGTATTTGGACCTTGATCTGAGTCTAGTGGGACCCATATTGTGACACATGACTTTATTGGAGAATTAATTGAATTCATTCTAAAGCATTCGAGTTCCTTGAAATGAATATTAGGGAGAATTGGTTAGTTTTGGCTAATGTTGAAAATAACGGATAGCATCATGCTATCCACCTTCTTAAATTTATTTTGGACCAATCTAGAGGTTTCAGGCAGTAAATAAGACATTTTTAAAAAGGTACCTCAATAAGAATTAATATGAAAATATTCTAAAAATCTTAGAAAATATCTTTCTAGAAGGAATTAATTTTTAAAATCAGGTTCAGCACTAACAGCACATACAAGGAAAAGGGTGCAGCAAACTTTGAAAAATCGTTTCAGAATTGTTAAATCACAAAAGATACCTTTCTAGTAAAGGAATTTCATGAACCTCTGAGGAAACTATTTTAAAAAATCCAAAAAAAAAATCATTTGATGAGTCGAGATGGCCTAAACAAAATATGAATCGTTGATTTTAGGAGTCTTAGACAGCTAAGGTTTGACAAATCACAACTACCTCAGCTGAGCATGTTTGAGGGAAAAAAAGATACTTTTGGAAAAATAATTCAATTCCTTTCAATGGGAAAATTCTAAAAAAAGTATGGGGTTCGAAAACATTTTTTCAAGTTAGGATCACAATGCTGCAAATATCAAAACAAGGGAATTTTAGGTTTGGGGGCTTTTTAATCACATATAGAAATTCTAAACATCCGAATGTCCTAAATTTTTGCATCCATAGCAATGGAGTAACAAATCTATTCAAATCCTAAAGAGTGAGCCAATGAACAATTCATCATCCATGCAATTTTATTAACAAAAAAGCTCATAATCAAGACTTCTAATCAAACACTTAAAAATCATTTTTAAGATTTCATTGGGTAGGAAAAATAGAATTTGTTTTGCCATTTGAGGCCATGAATCCAAACATGTAAGCTTGATTTTTTCCTAAGACTAGAGAACCAATTGGTAGAAAACATTAAATCAATATTAATCTCCATTTTTTGAAATTAATAATGACTCAACTAGGGGATTTTGAAAATGGTTTTACAAAGAGCATCAAAGAGACATTTAAACAAGCATGTAATGAACTCAAATCATAGTAGAAAAATATTCTATCAACCAATCATCAAAACAGCAACATATCGCATCATTTCAACAAAGAAAACATGGTAAAAATGCATCTAAATGCATGATCATGATCAAAGCATGCTAGGATGAACATATTATCATGGATTAATCACGAAACATTGACAAATATGGCTTGAAAAACAAAATAGGGGCTATTTAGAATGGGAGTAAAGAAACTGTCATTTTTTTATCAACAAACAATAAACAAAGCATTAGCAAATCATCAAAAATCCTAATACTACCACAACCAAGGCCATAATAATGCATGAGCATCCTAAGAACAAGGTCTTGGCTCTTATAAAAATGGTTTATTAAGATGATGTGATGAAGAAAATGGAAGAAAATAGATGGAAAAAAGATAAGAAGATATATCAAAAAGCTTTAAATCTTTGCTTTTGTTTATGAGTAGAAAACTTTCTAAGCTTCCAAATATTTTTAGCTCACTTTCTTTCTTTCTTTTTTTTTTGCTGCTATAGATTAGCAAGAGGAATGCTAAGATGAGCTTGATTGTCAGCCTATCAATGGAAAAGCTTTTGATGAGGAAAAATGTTTGAAAAAGAGAGTGTTTGAAGGGTTTTTGAAAGGCTATAGAGGGAGCTACAAGAATGGAGTTTTTTTGGCTAAGGA
This sequence comes from Adansonia digitata, assembly GCA_029448705.1. Lineage (NCBI taxonomy): Eukaryota > Viridiplantae > Streptophyta > Magnoliopsida > Malvales > Malvaceae > Adansonia > Adansonia digitata. Next base: position 9,259 of record JAQSVH010161614.1, on the reverse strand, counting down.
CTTTGTGAGAGATGAATGAATATCCCTTGAGCTGAACCAAAATTTATATTAAATAGCATTTGATTTTAGCTACAAAAAAACATAGCAAGGTAGGGCATTTAGGGCATTTCTCATTTACAAAAATGATGAGTCATGATGTACTAGGATGTGCTTTCAATTTTTAATTGGTTAATGTATTAATACTTAAGTATTGTTGAGCCACTAAGAAACCTTGCATATAATAGTTTGCCATAAAATATCCCACCATTTAACTAATTAGGCCTTAAAACCAACCCAATAAGCCCAAAATTAATTCAAATCATAGACATATTGGATGAAAATAATTTTAATAAGTCCGTAAAGAATTTAAAATATTTTAAAAATTGGCTTAATATAATTAAATAAAATAGGCCTAAATAAATTAATAAAATATGCAAGTGGGCCTTTTTTTATTTAATATATATATATTTTAGAAGGCTTTACCCTAAATTACTTATTTAAGGATGATAGGAATAGGATCCGAGTTTGGATGTTTGGCCTTGATAATGCCTTGAGATGCTTGCAAGAAAGTCCAGACAAAATTAGGTGTCTACATTAAAAATATGATAAAATAAAATTGTTACCCATGTATTATGGGTTTAAATCCAATGTTGTGTATAAGTCATGTTGATTGAGGAATAGTTGTCAAGCAATCCTTTAAGTCATGCTCATGTGCTACATTTTGTTAGATTTGGAAATTTTTACATTCATGTATTTTTATTGAGTTTGTGCATATTTTGTGTTATAATAATGTTTAAGACGTTATTTATATAAATTTTGATATATTAGTAATCCATGTTATATAGATTTTGACATATTTACATATTTATTCATATCATATTTTGTGTTTTTTCCTTATCATGTAGTTTTCTATATTACAAGGTTTATAATTTATGAACAGAAAGGAAAGTACAAAGGAGTAATATAGAGTACAACCATAATAATATTTAACCAATCTAATATTTTTCTTTTAATTCTACACCTATTATAGATCATGATTATTTATTATTATTATTATTATTATTATTATTCTTGTTGTTGTTGTTGTTAATGCATCATAATTAGAGTTGTCCATGGGCTAGGCGACCTACCCATGGGCTGTATCAATCAATTAATGACAAAATGTCATTTATACTTAAACAAGTAAATTTTCTTTCTTAATTATTCTTATTAACTGCCTATGGCAGTTCCTTTATTTTTTATTAAAAATATAATCTCTTTTGGGAAGTTATATGTGGGAATTATGTGGGAAATGATTTGCCCATTATGGACATCATTTTCATAAATCTCCCAATTGCACATAACGGGCAAAATACTCCTATGATCAATATATAAGATCCTCCTTAAGGAATCCATAAGGAAGTCCAAATTTTCTGTATTTATTTATTTTTGTTGCTTTTTTTATGTTATTTTATGAATTTTAAATGCTATTTATGCATGAAGCTAGAGTTTATCATGAAAAAGATTCCCAACAATTTTCAAATACTACAAGATTGGATTTTAATCATATTGATAGTGTGACAAAATATAAGGCATGCGTAAATAGGCTCATAAGTAGTAATAGAAAGAAAATCAATGTGCTAGAGGTATATAAAGATTCAACCTTTGTTATCTACAAGTTTCAAAAAGAATATGAAATAAAGGATCCAAAGTTAATCCTATTTTAGAAGTATGTAGTTTAATTGATCAAATAATTTGACAAGATTTGTTTTCAACACTTGCCGTAAGAAGAAAATGAGATTGTTGAAGCTTTGGTTATTATGGCCATTGTAGGTGCCCTATTTTGTTTAGGCCAACATTCAAGGCATCAAATGCCAATGTTTGGGAAGTTGTCATAGTTATCTAATAGGCATCGATCAGCTCCCTATCTTTCCTCATTTAGGTAAGAGGTCTAGAGAGTAAAAGGTGCATAAATTTCATATTTTTGCATAAGTAAACTTTATGTACTAATATAAGGCCTCCACATCATAAAAATTCAAAATTTCACAGGTTATATCGATACAAATAGGGGTGATATTGATACATTTGCTTAATGTATCAATACATTGGTCAAATGTATCGATATAAGGCTTGATAATAGCTAAATTTCGATTCTTGGACAAAATGTATTGATACATAAGTGGTTCTATCAATATATTCTGGAAATATATAGATACAATCTTCATTATATCAATATATTTTGGGTTTTTTGCCTAAACGTGTCGATACAATATGCAATGTATTGATACACCTAGGCAAAATTGTCTAATTCGTGGTATTTTCAGCCTTTACACTATTGATCTAAAAATCCAATTTGGCCATGTTTTTAGCACCAAAGATCATCAAAATTCATACGAGACCTTAACATTGGATTGTGATATGATCAATTACATTTTTTAAAGCTTAAACAACCATGATAAGAGACATTTTCATGACCTAATGCAATTTGTTAGAGGGCAATATTGATCTTTCTCATTACTCAACTGCATAAAATGGCCTTGATCCAATGTTTTAGTTAAGCAAGCCAATGGATTTAATGGACAGTTGAGCATGGTACCTTGTCTACATTAGAGGTACATCACCTAAACCCTAAAATACCCCTACTATTTGTTTTTGCTTTTACTATTCACATGGCCATTTACGACCAATTTTGGCTCAATTGAGAAGGGATTCTTAGCAAAACATTCACACTTGGATATTCACCGTTACAAATAGGTGACATTTTTCTAAGAAAAAATAATCTTTCATTTTTTTAGCTCTTCTAATAGCCTTCCAATAACCTTTTTAAAACCTTTATTCCATACTTTCTTTCACCATAGGACTCCTCTCCATCCATAGTATCACTTCCAAGCTCATCGTTAACCCTCCTTCTTACTTATCTATGGTAAGAAAAGGAAAGAAAAGTGAGCCAAAAACCAAAAATTCAGAGAAACCATAAGAACATAAAAATTATAGCTTTGAGGAGACAAGAAAAAAGAAGGTTTGTTGTTGGTATATTTTCAACACTTTTCCCTTTTTTTTTTTGCATATTTACACATGCCATCTTAGCTAACCATCCCTCACGAAACCATGACCTTCTTAGGAAAATGTGCCTCTTTGAGTTGGTTTTAATGATATTTTGAACTTTTAATGTTTTGATTCGCTTGAATGGCTTTTTAGCTCATCCTAGCTTGCTACTATTTCATTGATTCTTGGGATTCTTCACTATCTTTCATGCATAATACTTGATGATACATTGTTATTTTAGGATGATTTGATATTCCATTGAGCTTGATGATGCTTCGTGTGAACTTGTTGGCATAAAAATCATGCCTTTGATGCTGTAAAAATTTGCCATCACTTGTTTTATACCATGGAAGTATTATCTCACATGCATATACCATCTTTTATGTTAACATGAGCATTATTGTAATTGTTCATGCATTCTCTTCATTTCTTGCATGTTTAGTATGTTTTATATGATAAAGATATTGCCTTGTTATTACTCCAGCATGTGTTTGTCTTAGATGCCATGTTTATGTGTTTTACATGATTATGATTAAAAATGATTTCTTAATGCCTTTCTTTGGTGTTTGTTTGCTGAAAAACTTGTTTTAAAAAATCCCTCCTATGTTACCTTTAATAAATAGAGAATAACATTGGTTTAATATTTTCACTAAATTAGTCTTCTAATCTTTAGGATAAATCAAGCTTTCCATGTCTGGATACATGATTAAATGAGGTTAAATATCCTGGTTTCCAAAATAAAATAGCCTTGTGAGTTTAATACCTTCATTTATGATATGGTCAACAAGTTGTTTCATTATCCTAAGTAACTCTAGAATTATGTAAATGAGCTTGTAAATCCTATGTCACCAATTCCCTTTTGTTACAAATGTTCAGATGTCTATAGCTTGAGTTTAGTCCTAAGAAACCCAAAAGAAAAAAAACTTGGAAAAGCTCTCTTGCTTTGCTTTAGTAGCACTATAATCCCGATTTGAAAAATCATGTTTAAGCCCCAAAACATTTTTTTTCAATTTTTATATATTTTTTCCTAAAAGAGAATTGAATTACCTTTCTAAAGGTATCTCGTTTGCCCTCAGATCATTCTAAATGAGTGAGTTACAATTTTTCAAATTAAGGCTATTTGGAACTGCCAAAATCAGAGATTTGCATTTTATTTGGGCCATTTTGGCCCACTAGATGATTTTTTTAATTTTAAAATAAATTTACTTCAAATTGTCTTTTTAGAAACGTATCTTTTATGATTAAAAAATTTCATATGAGTCGAGAATTATTTTTCAAAGTTTACTACACCCTTTACCTTGCACATGCTATCAACGTCGCATTAAACCCAACCTCAAAAATTATTTCCACCCAAAGAATGATCTTTCTAGATTTTTGGAATATTTTCACATTAGCCTTTATTGAGTCATCATTCTAATGGTACCTTCCCCAACCCTAGAACCTCTGAATTAATTCCTCATAAAGTTGAGTGTTAAAACAAGTCCCACAAGCTTGGATTAAGGCCAAATAAAAATTAATTTTATATTTTATTCGAATGATTAGTTTTAATTATTAGTTTTAATTTTAAAATACCTATTTTCATTAAAAATTATATTCCTTTTATTTTTCAAAAAAATCTTAAAATTTTTATATTTAGGGATACTCTAACCTAACTTTTCGAAGGAAAGCTCTAACCCTATTTTTTCAAACTCCATTACTTAGTTTCTCATTTTTTAGGATATTCCAAACCTAATTTTTCAAGGGAATACTCTAATCCCACTTTTCAAACTTTAAAAAATCCAAATTTTCTCTCTTTCAGACTTTCCTAGGCCTTTTTAATTGAAACCTTCTCTTTTTATACCTTAAATGACCATTGATTCTAAAGGTGTCTCAAAATTATCATTTCGGTTATTTCGCAATAATCGAAGACAATTATCTAATGTTATTATATTCATTTTCATCTTACTAACACGTTTCCCTTTATGGTGTCCATCATGCATTCATATTTTTAACTCGTTTTTGAAATTATAAAGCAATGTTCTGTGTCGGTATCTCTTCAGTACTTGACGTAGAATATTTGATTTTCAAAATTAAATCCAAAGATCATTTTCATAAAAAATTCATATGTTCCCTAAATTTTTAAAACCCTTTTGTTATTTATATTTTTCTTCAAAACCTTAGTTTAAAATTCATACATTAAAAGGGGATCATATCAAATTAATAACGAGTCAAAATTGAAGAAATTGAAATTAATTTAAGACATAGCTAGTGGGTACAAATTTTGGGCATCATAGGGTGCTAATCTTTCCCCATGCATAACCAACTCTTGAACCCAACTGATGAATATTTGGACCTTATAGACCTTTAATTCAATGTTTCAAGTTTCGTAACTCAGAATGGCATTTTTAATAGGCATTGAGTCATGCCTAGCCCCAAATAATTGGTGGCAACTCTAAGTCTTCGGTTACTTCATAGTGGCCATCCAAAACTTGTTGGACGAGTGATTCATCCGACAATCCTTCCCCTTGCTATCATCTGATCATGCGTAATTCAAACCCCAACCAAGGGATAACCTAAAGGCAATTCCTGACATTTTTTTAAGTCATGCATGTTACTATTCGAGTGATTCTAGTAAATATTGTATTGGGTAAAGGCATGTCGTGACAATCACCATATTTTAGTTGAATGTGAATACAGAAATCCAGCCCATCATGTTGCATTTGAAAAGACCATCAACAAATTTAGGGAAGTATCAAAGAAGAGCTTGATGATAAGCCTAGGTATTATGATATTATGCAATATATCGATGCCATCGATACCTAAAACATGTATCAGAAAATGATAAAAGGCTCATTCGAAGAATGGTACTAGAGTTTTTCCATGGTGGGGATATTTTATACAAAAAGGCCAAAATCAAGTACTTATAGGGTGTGTAAATGCCGTAGAGTCAAAGAGAATACTTGGAAAAATTCATAATGGTGATCTATAGGCCACATGCTAATGACTATATGATGGCTAGACAAATTATAATAGTAGGATACTAGTGAATATATGATGGGCAGACAAATTATGAGAGTAGAATATTTTTGGCTGACAATAGAAAATGACTACACTAATTATGCCAAAAAAATGTTATAAGTGCAGATCTATGTAAATAAAATTCATGCTATTTTAAATGCCTTGCATGTTTTAGCACCTTTGTTGCATTTTTTTTATATGAGGCATGGATATAATTGGGCCCATCACCCCTCAAAATTTTATAATAGTCATTGATTCATATTGGTGGTCATCAATTACTTTACAAAATGGGTAGAAGTAGCTTCATATGCCAATGTAACATGACGAAAGAGTGCAAATTCATAAAAAAAAATGAGGTAATATGTCGATATGGACATCTAAAAAGAGTTGTCTCAATTAATGCTTGTAACTTAAACATCAAGATGGTGAAAGAAGTCTACTTTATTTAAGATCTACCGTCAGAATTCATCACTATATTGCCTAAAAATGAATGGGGTAATGAAAATAGTTAATAAGAAAATTAAAAGAATTATGGAGAAAATGATTGTCACTTATAAAGATTAGCATGAAAAGCTATCTTTGGCCCTGTATGCAAATAGTACATCAGTGTGCACATCTATTTAAGCAACTTTGTTCTCATTTTGTATACAAAATGGAAGCCATTTTGTTGGTTGAAGAAGAGATTCTTTCTCTAGATATCTCAAAAGAATTGAAATTGAAATAATTTGAATGGGAATGAAAACATTATTAAGCAAAAAATCGATGCCTACCAATATGGTACTGACTATTATGGTTGTAGGGGTGCTACTCCTTTTCCACATATAATCGCATTCCAATGACTTAGACTAAGACCTACTCTTTTTAAAAGTCTTCATCAGGCTTAGGACTTAATTAAATTTGATAGATTTGCTTTGGTGGCTAATCACACCTAAGTTGAGAAAAATTAGTTGCCACTCCACAATTTAAGTCTAGTGGCTGAATTCACATTTAACATGTTATGACACCGATTGTTATGTGTTTGATATGCACTAAAAAAAAAATCAACTACACTAATGTTCAAAATTTATAGACCAGATCACCTTTAAAATTTAAGCTATCAAGTTATCTACCACCGTATGTAATCTCCTTTCAATATTGGATTTGGGAAGCATAACAATTAAATCAAAAAATATTAGAACATAGCTATGATAAAAGTTTGAATATGTACATAGGTGTGTAGCTATAACAATTATTATTCATGCTTATGCAATATATACCTGACATTTAACTTACTAATTCTCGCTTGCTATATTAATTCTAGAAGACAAAGGAAAAAAAAAAAGATAAAGGAGAATAATATTTGCTTAACACAATCTTACTCACTATTCAAAGGGTGATAAGGAAAATAAATAAATTCACAAGAAAATAAATGAGATACACAATAAGAAAAACTGCGAAAAAGATTAAAAACAGGGTCACAAAGATTTGCATCATTCAGCTTGATAGCCTACATCCACAAGCAAAGGTGACGACGAATTTCCCTATGATAAAAAAAATTATAAATGTTTTGACACTCAAAAAAAATATAATCTAGAAGCTCACAATTCCATACCTCAAAATACCTGAGAATTATTAGCCAATTGTTGCTCTCACTTCACTCTCAGGTTGCTCTTTTCACTCATTTGTTGCTCTCTTTTGCCAAGGCTTAAAGGCCTACGTAGACAATGCTCATGGAGGCCTTACAATTAAGGCAAAGTTCAAATGTCAATAGTCATTAAATAATGGGTAGACTTTGTCAACTAAAAGCTTACGTATACAATGCTCATGGAGGCTTTACATTTAAGGCAAAGCTGAAATGTCAATTGCCATTAAATGATGGCACGTTTCTTGGCCTAACATTGACAATTACGGGAGTTAATTTCAAGCCATTTCTGACACTGTTAGTTGTATAATTTATGTTTAATGCCTTTGTTTGTTATGCTTCCAAATTGTGTTTAGGGTTTAATTTAGGGTTAGTCTCTTTTTATTGGTTATTGTTTAGGCAAATTCCTAGGATTATGGATTAAAAAAAAATTGCAAGTATTTAAGATGGAAATTTGCTGAGGTTAAAGGGGGAAGTAGTGGCAGCAATACCCAGCAGCTGCAATACTTATTATTCTTGCTTATACGGCATATGGCATTGAACTTAATAGTTCTTTCTTGCAATATTTATTCTTTAACTAAGACAAAAGGGAACAAAAAAAAAAAAAAGAGAAAGGTGATTAAAATTTGTTTACCACAATCTCACTCGCTAGGCAAAGAATGATAGGGAATGGGAATTAAGAACAAATCATTCTTTCTTCTCACAGTTATGCCAAAACATTCGGTCATGTCCAAATCTTCATAGTCGTTTCCATCTGGGAGCTTCCAATCAAAATAGTATAGCAATTGTGCAAGGGGTAGCTCAATGTTGGGTAGTGCAAATGATATCCCTGGACATATCCTCCTTCCAGCACCAAATGGAATGTATTCAAAATTTGTTCCCCTAAAATCAATAGGATTTTCGGAGAACCTCTCTGGATGAAAATTTTCAGCTTCTTTCCAATACCTTGAATCCCTTCCTATGGCCCATGCATTAACTATGACTTTAGTTTTTGCAAGTACATCATATCCACTAATTACACAATTTTCATCACATTCTCTTGGTACTAACAGGGGTGCCGGAGGATGTAACCTCAAAGTTTCTTTAACGATTGATCTTAAGAATTTCAATTCCTGAAGATCAGTTTCATCTACTTTACCTTTCCTATCAAAAATCTCTCTCACCTCCGCTTGCGCTTGTTTCATCAATCGTACCTTTCCTATCAAAAATCTCTCTCACCTCCGCTTGCGCTTGTTTCATCAATCGTGGGTTTTTTAGCAATTCTGACATTGCCCACTCCATTGTTGTAGATGATGTTTCACTCCCAGCATCAAGAATGTCCTAAAAAAGGGTAAATTATGATTAACTTATATATTGGTACATGTGATTTTTTATTATATGAATGACGATTAAATTAGTTTGTTGTAAAATCTGTTCTTAAATAGATTTTGGGTACTAAAGGAAGCTATGAACTCGTAATAAGAAGTTAGATTAATGGATGAGAGAGAATGATACTAACCAAGATAACTGCTTTAATTTTGTCGTTTGTTAGATCGATTTCCAAGTCACTACGTTGTTGAAGTCCTCTTGTTGATTACCTGTTTTTGATGTCATGTTTGTTTTCTCTTTGTGCTCGTTAATAATGTTTTCAAGTATCCG